>VDFB02058242.1:667736111-668014641 GCA_007258455.2 Sequoia sempervirens | reverse complement strand
GACATGCACACCCAAATTTTGACCTTTTTGACTGTTTCGACAAGACTTTTACTCATTTCTTCAAAATGTCTAAGTGTAACAAAAATTTTAATTTTGGGGTACAACAAGTCGAATCATTCTTCACAATAGCATAACTAATTTCTTGAATATCATCATCACATGGTTCAATCACTTCCATCCTGAGACTTGGATGGATGTTTCTTGGACAACACTTGAAATTATTGACACTTCTTCCTTCATCTCGAGCTCTTCATGCCCAACAAATGGAGTCTTTCCCACCTTCACTTCATTGGTCTTTTGCATCTTCACAATCGTAGAGATCGACAAGGCATCTTCACCTTCAACTTGCTGATTGAGGTCCTCTTGCTCCTGCAACATGATGTTTGGAAACTTCAATTTTTATTCCTGGTCCACTATCACAACTTCTTTCTTGACATCCTCTTGTAATTTTGTCTCTGTTGTACCTTCACTGTTTTGGGTTCCATAATCTTGGGTTCTCTCTCTTTCAAGAATGATTCTTTTGGCTCTTGTTCTCTGCACTTTCCCTCCTCCGGCCATTGCTTATTTTTATATCATAATACTCCTCAAAAGACATGTCATGACGGATGGTTGGACTTAGAGCACTATAATCAGCATGATACCTTGCCATCTGATCATCAGAATTAGGCGGTATTTGCTGCTCTTCTTCTAGTGGGTCTTCTCCCCTTTTTGTAAAAATTTGGCCTTGAATATCTTTGCTGGAGGGTTAGCTGAAACTCCCTTGTTGGCTGAGTGACTTCCTTCAGAACCATTGGAATTGGATCTTCCAGCATTCCATTGCTAGTTCATTCCCCTTAGCATTCTTACAATCTCTGCCATAGACTCCCTTAGGGAAGACTGAAATTCTCTGGCCAGCTCTCTGCTTTCAGTCCTAATGACCTCTTGAATATTGATCTCTTCATTTCTTTCGCCCATAGCTTCTTCTTTCATGTTTTCCCTTCGCAGATACTTGATTTCACCGTCACTTTTCTGCATAAATCTGCATCACACACCCACAGGCTGGCAGAAACAAGGCTCTGATACCAATGTAATAACCCTAGGGTTTTTTCAAACTGATTAACCGGATTCAAACTGTGATTTCAAGTAAATTTTTATAAGATCAACATTGACTCCACAAACAATAGCACTCAAATTACTCAAATCTTCAAAAAGAATCTGATTTGAAAATAGGAATTTCAGTACAACCTTGTTGCATAGTCAAATATTAGAAATTAGAGGGCAGCTGGAAATAATACAGATCTGGTTCAAGCTTACAAATATTGTTGTTACGCATTTACAATGTCTGCGAGTGATAGTCCTTAAGTCTTCTCAATGCCAAGCCTTTTCAAGGTCAAATCCAAGTTTGATGTGAGATTTGTGGTGACCTTGCTGGAGGAGAATAGAGGCCTGGTTTCTATGATTGGAGTCTACCTTCAAGCTGCTAAAGAGCTGAGTTGTGAAACCCTCAGCCAACAGTACACTAATTGCCTCAACCTTGCAGGGTTGGACTGAATCCACACTCGACTTTGCTGCTGCAGATAATCAGTGTCCTCCTTGGTCTGAAATATGACAGCAATCCACTTGTAAAGCTGGTGAAATAGGTGCGCTCTGCTATCTATTGCAGCTCTGTGGCAAACCCTCCAAGTGGCGGCCACCTGTAGATCAATATTTTCCTAGGTTAAGTTGCTGAAAGGAAGGTTGAAATGTAATTTTGAATGGAAAATAAGACCAAACAAGGCTAGGGTTTGCACCCCAACCTTGAGGGGCAGCTAGGGTTTTCGTCCCAGACTCCCAGCAACACCATTTCAGGAGTCTCCCAAAATCAAACTAATTTTCTAGATGCCTAGACTGAAAACTTGAGCCCCCATTTATACCCATTTGGAATAAATCACAATAGGTCGACCTTGTGTGAGATTGAATTTCCTTTAGCGCCACAAAATTCAAAGTGAGTCAGCTCCAAAAGAAATATTATTATTATTAGAATAATTAATATTACTATTAATATTATAATATATAATTTTATGATTTATTATTATTTTTATTTCTGTTAATATAGTGTTTACCAAAAACACTATAAGTAAATTAAAATTAATATTTTATTAATTAAAATTAATATTTTATTTCCCCCAACGGAGGGGACATGACAGAGTTACGCCAAATGCTACATTGTATGATCAGAATTGGTTGTGACATTCCTGATTGCTAATACAGTTTGTGGACCATATATCTTTATTCAAACAAATCTACCACACCTGTTGCCTTTTACCAACAATGCTCCAATTTTCAAGCAGTCTCATGACAGCAATATGGCTGTTGAATAGGTGTTGCTTCCTCAAAAAGCCTTCATTCTGGTTTGTCGAGCACCAATTTACAGGTTTTTACCTCTCCCTGCATTTTTGCACATTTTGCCCTAGTACTCAGAATCAGCCACTTGTGCAACTATTAGAACCTTTGGGAATGGGACACTAAATTCAGGAATGGATGTCCCCCAAAACTCTCACAGCTCATCTCATTTCTCAACACCAGTAATATGTTGTGTTTCAAAGAAAACTTACATTGCCAACATGTTGGGATCCCACTTCTTTTGAAAGTTATAATTTTGAAAAAGTTAAAGACATCTTCCATTATAGTGTTGTTCACAAATAGGAGGCCACAATAGAAGAACTCAATGGATAAAGATATAAAAAAACTGCTTGACAGCAATTCATCTTCAGATTTGACGACAAAAAAATTTAATGATCTGATAGCATGATATAAATCATGTGGAAATAATAATTTAATTCAAATTCATTTGCACATCTGTAAAAATATTTTTAACAAACCAATGATATGTAAAATGAACCAACCCAGATGCAAGCAAAAGATTATTTATATATATGATCTCAATTAGTTCTGGTGCAAAATATTCTACAGCAATAGATCTCCTCTTCAAACTCAACACCAAATCCAATGTGTATTTGCCATAAAACCACACACTTTCACTACCCTGTAAATAATGTCAAAATGACTTGATTTTTCAATAACTTTAAATGACTCTTAAATTCCAGTCACGTGCAATGACTCGCTAATTGACCTCGTGGCAATCAACAACATAACCAAACTTAAAGTTAATATTTATGACACCATACCTACACTATTAAGAAATTCAATTACAATCAAATAACCTAACACACCGATAAACTGTATAATATAATAATCATTAATTACTTACCAGTAGCCTAACATGCTAGTACCATATTGAAAGACAATTTTAAATCAAGAACCTGCCCAAAGGTTCTTCACTAATGTTTACATACACTTTAGGTTGCATAAATCTATCATTTTGGATGGGCATTCAAGGTTCTTGAGCACATTTTGGATCACAATGTGAAGAAGAATGGACACAAATTTGTGATAACCACTTTCCATACACAAACAGATGGCCAAAATGTAGTGGAACATAAATTGGGGCATCAGGAAACCAGATACAATAAAGACCTGAAATAAGAGATTGATATATATTCAGCACTCCTACAATAAGGAAGTACAGTCTTCTGCACAATCATCTCTAAATGACACATATTTTGATTATTTCTTCCCACATTTATAAATGTTTTATATGGAAAGCAAGAAGGTGATGAAGAAGAAGTCAGTTCAAAAGAAACCAAAGCAATCAAATTCAGTTATGGTGCAAGGAAAATATATCAAAAGGTATGAAGCAGATAAAAGAGTCATGGGTAATACAAAGAAAATCATGACACTGGAGGAAGGAGAAATATATTTCGGGCTGGAAACCAGTAAGAAATGGACCTTTTGATAGAGCATCAGGTGGTTAACAATGAAGAACTTGCCATCTTATATGTAGATTTATTCAGCGGTGAATGTGGAGAATTACAACTCTGTAAGCCATCTCTGTTGAATGATGAAGAGAGGAGCCAAATACTGAATTCAACTCAAGATTTCACGCCTGATTCCCAAGTGGAGTTGAGATGTTGTGTTGCAAAAGAAGATTAGAAACAAATGCAGGGGATGGCAAGTGTATTAACAGATTGCTCTCAAGGGACAGCTACTGAGAAAAGAAAAAGTGTACCACAGAGAGAGGTTAAAGAATTGTTTCCTCAACTTCTTGATAACTATGCTTTTGTGGAACCAAAAGTCTCCCTTTGGGGAGGTATGATATGAAATGGATCAGCACTTCCTGAAACATCTAAGTTAGTAATCGACAAGAAGATAATCTACTTGGGATTGCTCATCCAAATAAGCACAAGCAATGAAGGGAGCTAAAAAAGAGCACCAAGACTCTACATGAGCCTAAATACCCAAGGGATCAGAGAAGTACCAAGAAGTGCAATAATAATCAAAATACAGGGACCAGGTTTGACAACCAACCCACTTTGGTGGTGTTGTTGGGAGCATTGCAAGAAGAGCTGGGAAGTGGAAAGAACAAGATGTTCA
Organism: Sequoia sempervirens; assembly: GCA_007258455.2. NCBI lineage: Eukaryota > Viridiplantae > Streptophyta > Pinopsida > Cupressales > Cupressaceae > Sequoia > Sequoia sempervirens. The sequence continues at coordinate 668,010,189 of VDFB02058242.1, read as the reverse complement.
GAAATTTTTATCATTAGGCATCTGACAAAGAGCATCTTTAGTCCATAAATATTTGCAACTTACTTCTAGGGCTTTTTTTGGAAAATCATATAAGGATCCAGTAAAGAGGAGCAAAGTTGAAAATGCAAAGTAGCGGACAAAGATTCTAAGGCCCATCTGACAAAGAGCATCTTTAGTCCATAAATATTTGCAACTTACTTCTAGGGCTTTTTTTGGAAAATCATATAAGGATCCAGTAAAGAGGAGCAAAGTTGAAAATGCAAAGTAGCGGACAAAGATTCTAAGGCCCAAAGTGAATCATTTCTTGTATAAACATTGTAACTTAACAATTTCAAAACTTAAAACAAAGTGTGGCCTCTTGGTGTTTCCATTCTGTGGGTAGGTTGTTTTGTTTATACTCCTAAGATTGCCTTCCATTAATTACTGCAATTCGGGATAATGTACAATAGAGCACTTGTAAATACATTTTCAGCTTTTATTTTTAGTATCATTAGCATAATTTATTGCTGGTTACTGGAACTGAATTAATCTACTACTAACATTCTAATAACAAAACTGATGGTTGTGATGATGAAGACAGTGATCATGAAGCATGACAATGATAGAACCTATAGGACTATAGCCTAGCGGCTAAGACAAGGTGTCTGCATGCAATCAACCAAATTCAATCCATAGCAGGCATAGAGCTCTTATGTGTGTAGAAATTTCAGAGAATATTGATCCAAGGAATTTCAGAATTTAAAATGAATTAAAAACAAGTTAAATAGTAGTTCAGTCTGAACAAGGAGCATTTACTCCAACCCATTCCAAATTTGATCACTCCCAAGTCAAATGGTCCCCACCTAAGCCTGGTATGTGGAAATTAAAATTTGATGAGGCTTCTTGAGGCAATCCAGGCCCCTCAGGTGCTGGCTGTGTCATTTGTGATTCCTTGTAAATTCCCCTTTTTCGGCATGATCACTTTGATGGAGATGATTAGCCTATTCTTCATTCCCGTAGGCTAAATCACGTGATAAGGGAATAATCAGCTCTGACGGGGAGTTGCATGTCAAATTTAATGGACAGTTACTTTCTAATTTGGAGTTACTTTATAAAAGTAACTTAAGTTATAAAGTTATGTTGGCCAAAACATAAAGTGAAATTAAAAAAAGAAAAAGAAAAAAGTAACTTTATAACCTAAAGTGGATCCCATATGGAGCTCTCCACTTGAAGGCTTTATTATAAGGAGCTTTTGGAGATTTATTTGCATCATTGGATCATTGGATATTTCGAAAGGGAGAATTCCTATATTGCTGCAACTAAGGTTTCAGCAGAGTTCTAGAGACGAAAACCTCTAGAATTTGAGAGTTGGACAAAAACCCGACTTTCCATGAAAGGCAAATCCACCTAGGGTTTGCATTTGCACTTCATTGGCCTAATTTGGCAAGACTAAAGAGCTGGAAAAGCAGGTATTTGCAGGTTTATCAGCTGCTAGGGTTTTGTAACAACTTGGAAATGATTTGTATGACAAATTTCGAAGTTGGGTATTGATATCTTGAGGAGATATTAAAGATTTCACCTATAGGGTTTCATGGCAGCATTATGGCATTGATTTTATGGTGAAATGTTGATGGATTACATGCTGATATAATTTTAATGTTGCTGGGCACTAGGGTTTTATGCCCTATTTTGATGTGTATTTGATGACTTGGAGCTTCAACTAGCTAGGGTTTGAAGATTATTTGCAGATTAAAGGCATTTTGATCAAAGTTTGAGGGTCTATTTGATAAATTTCTTCCATTTTCATCCACGGCTAGGGTTTGGCAAATTGTGGCTAGGGTTTACAACTCCAAATTGATGAAGATTTGTACCAAATATCAATTTTTAATGGCGGTTTGGAGTCTATTTTGATGCTGGCCGCCTAGGGTTTGCAGGTTATTGACATTGGAATCATTCTATGGTGAAATCGTGGATTTTTGAAGGGCATATCAGATTATTACATTGCTGGTTCATGTTTAATTCCAACCATTTTTGGCGATTTGGGTATATATCTTCATGGGTGTTGAAAATTATGTTTGGCACATCATTTTGAGGCATTGTGGAATACATATCAGACGTGGGTTTTGCATATTAAGGGCAGATCGTGGCTTGTTGAGGCTTGTTGAAACCCTAAGTGCACTCCCAAAAGCTATTACAGCCTTCTAGGGTTGGTGTGCTACCCTTGAGGGAGGTTTGTGGGATTGTTTGGAGCTATTTCAGTTTGCATACTTCACATCAGCATTCTATATCAAACATCAGTCCTGTAGCAGCCACTTTGTATTCCATTTCAGGTATCTTTCATCGTCATATCAGCAATATCTTGTATACTTCATGAAGGATTGATCATGGATATGTCATACACTGTTATTTGATCAACTGGAGATATATTTTATTGATTGTAATAGACTGATATAACCTATATCAGACCTGTCAAAAGTATATACAGAGTGTAATCAGACCTGTTATATGATCAATAAAGGCATATTTGCAAGTGGGTTCCTTGATATATGAGTATGCAAGCATTTATCTGTCATTTCTATGTTATTTTCTATGTTTTGGCATTGAAACATCTTTCAAACCAGCATTAGAACACTCAGAAATTTATATCAGACTTAAGGAATCAGAACTTAGACACTTTTCATGCCAAGTGTTTGACGAAATGTCAATCCATTCAAACTGAGTTTTTGGAACAGAATAAGACAGGGATATCACATTCCTCTGGTAAGGTGTTGATTGCAGCAGCAAAGGAACTTTACCCCGAGACAAATATCGAAGCAAAGGCAAAAGATCTACTTCTTGGCCTCCAAATGATCAAAACCTGTGATCTGGATAATATAGTAATCGAAGGTGATTCAATGGTAGTCACCTTGTGTTTAAGAAACCAGCACTATTCGAATTGGAAAATTAAGAACATCTTGAAGGAGGCTTGGGTCATATCGTATACCATTTCGAATTTTACTATACAATATTGTTTAAGAGAGGTAATGTCATGGCGTAATTTTATCTAACATTGGCATTGATCAACGACATGTGATAAAGGTGGTCACCAATATCTCAAGATGGCCGAAGCTGCAAACCTTAATTGGTAATGATTTCTCCCCTACTTGTCATTAATTTTAAACATGGCAACAGCGGTTTATGTGTTGCTATGATTTCTAGGCATATACCTGCATTCATTATCACTTGAGCAAACTCTATTTTAATCTAGGGCTGGCTTTTCTAGACTCATTTTCTCAAGGCTCTCTGCAGTAGTGTTCAACGTGTCATTGAGCCCTCTCTACTGCTCCACTCTATTGTGAGACAGATGGCTTTCTACGGAGAGATAACTGTTTTGAGGCTAAAGAATGTCTTCTTTTTTCAAGAAGGCAAGGTGATGAAGGCTATTGTACAGATTCCAGGGAACGATTTTGTTGAAAGGGCAACCATGCACTGAGTAAATTCCGAAGTTTCTTCAATGTTTGTTGAAATTTTTCTATTGCTTACAGGTGGTAAGGAGCTCTCCAAGGCATTGGGTCATTACTTTATTTGGGATAAATTTAGGGCTGGCATGGATGAAGTAGTTAATAAAGTCTCGGTGAAACATCTGGCATCTCTTCAAGTCATGACTTTTGAATTTCATGGCCTTGCTTCTGTCAGCTTGGTGAGGATCATTGAAAGGTGTTTGGAGTTGCTCGTTCAGGAGGCTGTTGCTATACAGAAGTTTCTCAGCTCTAATATTGGGAGTTTTTGAATGTGCTTGAGCTCCTCAGGCCAGAGAAATCCTCTCCATGCAAGAGCGATTTAATGTTGCAAAAGCCAAGAAAGCAGCTAAGTTCCTGGTCAAACGGGTTGCACTGGTTAAATTGGAGGATGGATATTATGGCTCAGACTGTGGGGGTCCTTTATAGTTTCCTTGGGTCTGAGATTGGTGTCTTTTTGGGGCTTTCTCTATTAGTTTCCCGTGTTTCTAGAATTGGTAAACTTTCGGTTACTCTTCTGGTATGTCAACTCTGTTTCTAGTTCCCTTTTATTTTGTAGTTGTTCAGGTGTTGTCAGCTCTGGTCTATGCTCTTGGGACAGTCTCCTTGACTGGTCAATACTGTTCACCACCATGCGGTTAATCTATGTACTCGTTTTGTTTATATATATATATATATGGGAGAGAACCCTAACCCTCACTTGATCGATACAAAAAATAGTAATTCTGTTTGTCTAATTTTTATACCAAATATACTCTATAAACTTCATTTGTAAGTAGCAATTCTGGTGTGAAGGTATGCATGATATGTTAATTCCTTTTCTTTAATAACCTTCAGCTTTTGCGAATTTTCAGAACATAACAGAAAGAAACCCTGCAAAATAATATAAATTTCAACTATACTATTAAACAAAAGATATGGTCCTAGAGTGTCGAATAAAGAGACACGAAATCTCGAATTAAAATCCATGAAAATAAAGAAAAATAATCACCTTATTTATGCATTGATGTAAATTGTTTCCATCTTCCAAGTAGAGGCCAACAGCATAAGCACGGGCTTTCGCGAATTTACACTGTCAGATACACAATGTATATACCTTGGATTCAAAGATTTGAAGAACATAATAATGAAGAGAAGCAATTGTTCTCAATTTACCTGTCCAAGCATGCAGCGTACGGCTGTTCCGAGGAGTACATAATCGTCTTTAAGGCGAGGGAATTCGATTCCAGTGAAGGGTTCCTTCACTTTTTCGCTTTGAAGCTTTGCTGGAGATTCACACGCACAGAAAGTAATGTGTTTTTGGGATAAAATGAGGGCCGCTGCTACCGAAAGCGCAGGAATGGCTCTCTTTGATATCGCCATCTACGGAAACTGGAAAAAAATGAGTTAAATCTTGGATTTTAAGAGTAAATTTTCATTCGAGGAATGATGTGTGGAAATGGTAAAAAGGGAGGATATATAGGCTAAATTCAAACGGCAAAAAAGGGTAAGATTATTATAGCACTGAAATCAAATTGGACAAGTGCCACGTAGTCTTGTAAGAAAAACATTTGCTCTTTTTTTTAATTTATTTATTTATATATTTATTTATTTATTAAATTACGTAAGAGTAATTCTGTTTTAATATAAAAATTATTTTATTATTTTATTTTATTTTACTTCAAAATAATTAATTATATGATTGTTTTGTAGTGATTTGGTTTAATAAATAATGGATAGAGTTTTAGCAAATTTTGTTCTTGTAGTTCAAATTTTATGATGTTATATATAGTTTGCAAGAACTTAAATTATTACATCTAATACTAACAAATAATTGATTGTAACTTGGAGATATCTAGAAAGTGAATTAAGGAAAAAAAATTAATCAACCATTGGAACATCTAGTTTACCCCATAGGTTTTTTTGTCAAGTATAAAGATGATGTTGCTTAGAAAAAGCCTTAATATTTTGTCATTGTGGATATGTCCACCTTCAAGGACCTTGTGTTGATGGTGTTCATTCTTGCTATTTCAATTTCTTGTGCATCTATGTTGAATAGACACCTTAATTGTGAGGAGAGATCTTAGGGAGGTATTCAAAATTGATCTTGTTTACTATAGCAGTGGCAAATGTTGAACCTATTAATTCTTTAAATAATTATAATAATATTATAATAATTTTAAATCTCAAAATAATAATTAATAAGTTAGAATTATGTTTTATATATGTTGTAATTCTAAAAGTAAATAATTTAATAATCAAGATTATGAATATAATTTTTATTCTAATTTTAATATAAAAATTAAATGTGACTTAAATTAAACAAAAATACTAGCATGTGTGGATCATCAAATTCAGAAACACTTCCACTATGTCTTAATTAGGTTCTAGCAACATCCCCTATTAACATCAATTTGTGGCTTATTTTACAAATCTAGAAGCAAATAAATATTGTTACTTACTCTCTATGACTTCTCATACACTTTACTTAGTAAGGACCGAGTTTTTTAATGGAGGATTTGAAAACCTTTCTTTAGCAAGTGTCTTTAATTTATTAATAGAGGGGATCAAGTGCACAAAAGTTGACTTGACATGGGTTCAATAAGTTGTGTTCACGCAAGACTTAAGGCAATGAGTGAAGAATCAAGTACTAATGTTTGTTTAGGGTTATGTTCTGAGCATAAATAGGACATGCACCAGTATAAAAGAGAAGTTCTAAATTTAGATTTTCACTTCACTGATGAAACATCGAAAAATGGGTGTAATGAATAATGATGATAAAAAGGGGGTATGATGCACTTATCTTCCTTAGTTCATTAGGAAAAAGAGATCCCTTAGGTCAAGATTGACTTTCATCCCTTAGGTGAATCAACCTTGGTGGAGATTTTATTGTTTTCCTTATGACCTAGGATGGGGTAAATCAGTTGAAATGGCACTTTTGGGAGATGAATGAAAAATACTAAATGAATGTAAATATACAATGCAACTATTACACCCCATTGTGTTACTACTTATTTACTTTTACATAGATGGATGAAAATGTTTGAAATGAGTGTGTTTATGTTTTATGTGTTTTGGAAATATGAAAAATAAATGTTGATTCAATATGATGTTATGAAATGATTCTAAATGTGAAATATTTGATGCAAATCAATGTATTATTTTTAGCTGACTACTATTACAATGTACTAAGTTGGATGCAAGAATTGAATCAAGCCTCCTAAAGAGAGGGGAAGTATCACTCAGGGAAAAGAACTTGGTCTAGTAACCTTTCATAAAGACCTAAACTAAGCTTTTACACACACACACACTTCTAGTTAGGTCAAGTTGGGATAATAGTTGGGAAATAGTAAGTTACCTTTACTCCTACTTGTGGTTTATTTGTGAATGTTTTTGTTTAGAGGTTTACAAATGTTGAGTCTCTTTGTGATGAGTGAGTTCTTAATCTATTTCTATTTAATTGATAGGATATATATACAATCCATGTATATATGTAGATTGATATGATTGTGATAATATGTGTTTTAATATCAAAGTATGATATATATAGTATACGAGAATATACATATATGTATATATTAACATGTGTGTATGTATCAATGCAATGGAAACGTCCATACAAGCATATTAATATATATAAATATATATACATACATATATATGTATATATACGCATACATTATTATATATAAATATAAGAATACATGTGTATTCATATATTGAACAATACAATTCTATTAACTTGTGAATTATGTATATATACAAAGATATATATATATATATATATATATATATATTTGTATATATATTGTAGAAACCTAAATTTGGACACTTAATTTATCCAAATTTATCCCTTTTATCTAAACATCTCATTATCCGCATTAATTAAGTAATATCACTATTATTTAATTAATACCTCTAAAGTTCTTCTAATCCCTAAAGTATCTAGTTAAATAATTAAATACCTTCCCCCTTTTATCAAATGAATTAAATAAATATCTCATGTCACATCCTCCATCATTTGTATCTAATCCTAATCCATCTTCTAATCTCATCATTAGAGATGTACACATGCCTAATCCTAGGATGTGTCACATCCTCCAACTTTTGCAAGTTGACCTCTAATCTCTCTTAGCCACCTAACCCTCCTCTAATCCTTCATTAACTAACCTAATCAACCTCCCAAGGAATTTTTAATTCCTTTTATCCTTCCAAAGAATATTAAAATTATTTTTCTCTTCCCCATGCGATCTTTGACTTGTCACATCAAGTCACATGTGAACTCTTCCCCTTTTCCCATGCATCTTCTAAAATCTTTGACTTATCACATCAAGTCACATGTGACAAGTACTTCCCTTTTTAGGCACCTTATCTTATCCAAGGTACTTTCTACCTCTCCCTTTAGAACTTTGTCTTATCCACAAGATTCCCCAATCATGTGAATTTTAAATTCACTTTTTATTCTTCCAAGGAATCTTCTCATCTCCCAAGGTACTTGCAAAGTACTTGTCCTTCTTCCACCTCATGTACCCTCCTTCCACCTCATTTGCACATCACTATTTTCAAGCCACTTCACATTTCACATGTCAAAATGTGAGGGTTTGTGAGTCATCAACTCACCATAGCCCTACATCTTGGCCTTGTTGGTTTAATCTCAATTGTCCATTTCTCTAGAGAATCCAAAATTCTCTATAAATACCTCCTCTTTTCTCTCATTCGGAAGACTTTTGCATGCCATAGCCAAAACTCTTGCAATTTTGTTATTTGAGTCAACACTTAGCATTTGCATCCATTGTCATACAATTCCAACCATCTTGCATCCTCATCTATTTGCCATCAAAGGAGCATACATCACAAATTAAGGGCCAACCAAATAACAACTTGATAAGGTGAAATTTTCCATTTTGTTTTGTTAAAGCTAATCATTTGTCCAATCTTGAGGTTTAGGGTGTTAATCTTTGTTTTCTTGCACTATTTTATTTGCTGCTCATTTTCTAACATATATTTTCACCCGTTCACATTTTTGGCATGCCCGGTGGGACCCACAGACGAGTTTGTATCTTTCACGTTCTCTTTTTTTTAACTTTTTGCAGGTGCAGGTTGCAGAGGGGCAGACCCGACCATCCAGGGGTGGACCTAACTTGACTAACAAGTAGAACTGACCTGACTGGCAGGCGGACCTGCCCTCCATAGACTCCAGAAACTGAAAAACTTGTTTTTCACAGAGGGGCAAACCTGACCTGACAGACAAGTGGACTTGACCTCCAAAGGCGAACTCGACCTTGCCCAAGGGCGGACCTGCCCTCCATAGACTCCAGAAACTAAAAAAGTTGTTGTTTTTCACAAAGGGGCAGACTTGACCTCTTCTAGGGACAGACCTAACCCAACAGAGGGGCAGACCTAACCTGGACAGCTTTTTTCAGAAGGTGAAATTTGAGTTTTCAGCACTTTTTTTGGCTGTTTTAAGTGTTTCTAACCTCCTAATGTGTTATGATTGTGTCTGTGCAAGCATCTAATCAACATTTGGTAAGAAACAAGGAGAAAAATCACTAACAAATTTTTCTTGCAGAGTTATTTATTTATCAATTGTTGTTTGTTATTTTTGGATAACTTAGGCACATAATTTAACTATGGGTGTTAATTAACCTTGTGTGTCATGCTTGTGGGTAAGCTATTTGATGTATCTAATCCCCTTGCACCATTTGGCGATCCTGGGTAATGAGAAATCATAGCTTACTAAGTCTTTGTGTCTCCCTTTTTTCTTTTTATTAGGGGATCTGCTTGGGGATTTCATCACCCCAAGGGACGATCCCAACCACGTGTACCAACGGGGTATATAAAGGGGGGAGAGTCAAAGTTGTACCCCAATCCAACCACATTGTAATGGGTGAAGCGTCATGATGACGTGAAGAGTTGGTCTGAGCCTTTAGTATCTTGCTAAGGTTCCTAACTCACTTGTAACGGGTTGGTGTTCACGGTTTGGGCCTCACGTACCGGATGTATATCGAGGACTCCTTAGCAACCATGTTCACCCTAGAATAAAAGACTTTGTGTGTCATACCCCATTCTACTAGTCTTAGGATTGTGCTGCTTGAACTATTTTCTTTGTGCGAAACTAGTAATTTTTTGTTCAGTTGAGTCAATCGTAGATTTTGTTTGATGTTTGTTGTGTTTTGGGTCTTTTGCCTTAGTCTTCTTTTCAAAAATCAAGTTTAGACCTGTCTAGGGGCGGACCTGTCCTCCAGGGGCAAACCTGACCTCTAAACCAACCCCTTTTCAATCTTTTTTAGCCAATTTTGTCGAACTTTTTGTCAGACAGGCATAATTGACCTCAAGGGGTGGATTTGACCTCTTTGAGGGGCGGACCTGACCCATCCTAGAGGAAGACGTGACCCTTGATCAGTTAGTTTTATCATCCGTTTCATCATTTTTGACACCCATTTCATCGTTTCAAGCACCTGTTTCACTATTTCAATCACTCGTTTCTCCATTCTGAATGTTTGTACACCCGTTTCGAGAATCCATTCATCATCCCAAGCATTCGTCCCCTCGATTTAAGCATTCATTTCCTCATTTCGTGCATCTATTTACCTATTTCAAATAGTTATTTTTGTTTGTTTTCAATTCCAGGGGCAGACCTAACCTTGGAGGGGCGTACTTTCCCTTGGCTAGTCTTCCCAGACCATAAAACTATCATTTTTACTTGCTTTTTCAATAGTTTTCTCTTCGTTTTCCAACATTTTCGATCGTTTTCACCTGTTCTTCTTTGGAGGGGCAGACCTACCCTAGTAGGGGCGGACTTGCCCTTGGATAGGCTTCCCAAACCCTAAAACAACTATTTTTTCTTGCTTTTCGGTTGTTTTGTCTTCGTTTTCCATCACTTTTGATCATTTTTTCACGTTCTTCTTTGGAGGGGTGGACCTGCCCCTTTCAAGGGGCAGACTTGACCTTCAAACAGCTTTTTCGGTCCTTTGTTTTGTCATTTTTGTCTGTTTTCAATTCGAGGGGTGGACTTGAACTTTTCCAGGGGCAGACCTACCCTATTAGGAGCAAACCTGACCTTGGAGGGGCAGACTTGCCCTTGGATAGTCTTCCCGGACCCTAAAACAACCATTTTTTCTTGCTTTTTTGACTGTTTTATCTTCGTTTTCCATTATTTTCGCCCATTCTTCTTTGGAGGGGTGGACCTTCCCTAGTAGGGGTGGACTTAACCTTAGAGGGGTAGACTTTCCCTTAGATAGGCTTCTCGAACCCTAAAATAGTCATTTTTGCTTGCTTTTTCAGCTATTTTTTCTTTGTTTTCCATCATTTTTGCCTGTTCTTCTTTGGAGGGGTGGATCTACCCTAGTAGGGGTGGACTTGACCTCTAGGGGTGGACCTTCCCCTTTCTAGGGGCATACTTGACCTTCAAACAACTTTTTTGGTCCTCTGTCTGGTCATTTTTGTTTGTTTTGAATTCCAGGGGCAGACCTGACCTTTTCCAGGGGCAGACCTGCCCTAGTAGGGGCGGACCTGACCTTAGAGGGGTAGACTTTCCCTTGGATAGGCTTCCCAAACCCTAAAATAGTCGTTTTTGCTTACTTTTCAACTGTTTTGTCTTTGTTTTCCATCCTTTTTAATTTTTTTTGCCTATTCTTCTTTGGAGGGGAGGACCTACCCTAGTAGGGGTAGACTTAACCTTGGAGGGGTAGACTTTCCCTTGGATAGGCGTCCTGGACCCTAAAACAGTCATTTTTGCTTGCTTTTTTGGTTGTTTTGTCTTCGTTTTCTATTGTTTTCGCTCGTCCTTCTTTGGAGGGGTGGACCTACCCTAGTAGGGGAGGACTTGACCTTGGAGGGGTAGAATTTCCCTTAGATGGGTTTCTCGGACCCTAAAACAACTAATTTTACTTGCTTTTTTGGTTGTTTTGTCTTCGTTTTCCATCCTTTTCAATCGTTTTCGCTCATTCTTCTTCGGAGGGGTGGACCTACCCTAGTAGGGGCAGACTTGACCTCCAGGGGTGAACCTGCCCCTTTCTAGTGGCAGACCTGACCTTCTTACAACTTTTTTGGTCCTTCATTTGGTCATTTTCGGGTGTTGTTTCTTCATTTCAATTGACTATTTTCCCATTCTGGGTGATCATTCATCCATTCTAATCATCCATTCACTCATTCTAATTAAACATCCATCGATTTTGAACCTCCTACCATTTCGAGAACTCGTTCATCCATTCTGAACATTTTTTCTCCCTTTTCTTATCATTCATTTACTCATTCTGAGTAGTCGTTCATCCATTCCAAACATTCATTCTCCTCATTTTGAACTCTCATTCACTCCATTTTTTATCAATCGTTTACTCATTTCAAGCTTTCATTCATCCATTATGAACATTCGTTCTCCCTTTCCTAATCATTCATTTTCTCATTTTGAGTAGTCATTCATCCATTCCAAACATTCATTCTCCTCATTTCAAACTCTCGTTCACTCCATTTCCAATCAATCGTTTACTCGTTGCAGGCTTTCATTCATCCATTCTGAACATTCGTTCTACCTTTTCTGATCATTCATTTACTCATTTTGAGTAAATGTTCATCCATTCCAAACATTTGTTCTCCTTATTTCAAACTCTTGTTCACTCCATTTATGATCAATTGTTTATTCATTTCAAGCGTCATTCATCCATTTTGAACATTCGTTCTCCCTTTTCTAATCATTTGTTTAGTCATCACAAGTAAACATCCATATATTTCGAACCTTCTTCTATCATTTCAAGCTCTTGTTCACTCGTTCTAAGTAAACGTTCACTTGTTTCGAGCCTCCGTCTCTCCATTTCAAGAGTTGTTTCTTCCATTCCAATCATTCGTTCACTCATTCTGAGTAAACATTCACTCGTTCTAAGCCTTCATCTCTCCGTTTCGAGAGTTGTTCATCCATCCCCATCATTTGTTCACTCGTTCTGAGTAAATGTTCATTCATTCTAAGCTTTTGTCTCCTCATTCTGAGAGTCATTCATTCATTCTTAGCAGTTGTTTACTTGTTTCAAGTAGTCGTTCATCCCTCTCGATCATTCATTTACTGGTTTCGAGTAATCATTCATTCATTTAAAACCTTCATCTTCTCATTCTGAGAATCATTCATCCATCGTGAGCAATAGTTTACTCTTTTTGAATAGTCGTTCATCCCTCTTGATCATTCGTTTACTTGTTCTGAGTAATCTTTCATCTATTCCAAACCTCCTCTCATTTTGAGCAATCGTTTTTCCATTTCTATCATTTGTTTCATCGTTTTCCCCATCTGAATCCCTTGAACATTGTTTTAGGTTATTATCTGAATTGACCTAAGTGTCTAAATTGATCGTCGCCATCAACATTTGCTTAGGATTGTCATCCGTCCTAAGTTAATCATCATCATCGGCCCTGTTAGCTCTCAAAAACACAGGTTGAATGCCCCAAGAGGCTGCCAATCTCTCGATATGCTTCAAGGTAACATACAAGGTCAAAAGAATTCAACCTTCTACTCTTCAGGTGTTGCTAGACCTAGGCGGGTGTACCTTTCTGAATAAAGCAGACTTGACTTATGATTATCTTTCTTGCACAATGGTTTGTCCACAATGGCAGATGGAAGTGAACAAATAAAATCAAGCTTGAAAGTAGTAACACTATTCTGTTCTAAATCCTAAATCACTGAATTAACAGATATAAAGAAATTGAATGAGTTCAAAATGATGAAATACAGAGACCAATGCCTTATTGGGTATGCGGAGTCAAATGAGATCAGGATGAGTAACACTTCTCTGGAGAAAACTCAAATTATTCTACATATATTATGTTTACAACTTGTATAAACATACAATTCTGTAATTACTAAGCTCTACTTGAATAATCCAAATGAATCTCTCTGATTACTGTGATTAACTAAAAGGATTTAGTCTTTACTTGAAAGAACCAATCAATCAATCACACAAGTACAACAAGTGTGCACTGATAAATTGAATACAAACTTGTTATATCAATTTAAACAATCAGAAAGAATCCATCTCAGAGACAACTTAGCAATACTTTCATTACATTCAACAAATAATTGGCACTAGAAAAATGTAGCAACATCAACTGATTTTCATAAATACCTCCATTCTAAAATCATGCAACAATAGTCTCTGATCTGATAACTTTATTCTACTATATCTACTTGCAATGTATCAAATATCTAATAATTGGTCCCCCTTTTACAATTACAAAATGCCTATTTATACACTAGCATCAAGAAAATAAGTCATATTAAAATTCCATGTCAGCCCTCCACAGAATTCAGGCTCAAATCAAGTTGGCCAGCAATGGTAATTTAGCAATTTACATGTCGGCCTCAGTTATTCAAATTTTTGTTTTTCATTTGCTAGAATAGTCGGCGAGACAATGCAGCAGTTATGTCGAAGGCAATTCAATCGTTAATTGCTCTGCTTGGTGTTACTCGCTTTCGCCATGACCACTTCCGTCGGGGAGATATCTTGTAGATCACTTAATGTTTCCCTGGGAATTCTTTACCTTTCATGTGTTGTTGTGACCTATTGCTCGTTACACCGAAGACGAGAAGCATCTGCATGTTCCCCTTGTGTTTCACTGTAGCTCTGTGATATCGGGGAGATGTCATGTAGAACACTTGAGTTATACCGAAAGCCATCAACCATTCTGAGTGTCGCTGAGACAAAACAAATTTTCATACCGACAAGTCTTTTTGTTTTCATCGGCGAGACCGAAGGTCACTCGCCGAGACCTCATATCGATATCACTTATTCTGGCCGAAACAACATTGGTTCGCATAGTCGGTAAGATAATTCACACTCGCTGAGACCACATGCTGAAAATATTAACTTATGCCAATATTGCACCCTTTTATGTTGTCGGTCAATGAGACATAACAAACCTCCCACTGAAAACCATTCACAAAACACTGTCGGCAAGACCCGACGGGCTCGCCGTGACATAATACCGAAGCTAAGACCCTTTGCCGATATGCCAATTCTTCCACCACTGGTCGGTGTGACAAAAGAAACTCGTTGTATCCTCACACCAAAAGCAACCCACTTGGACGAAGTGAAAACTCATACGAAGTGTCGGCGAGACCGAAGGTCACTCGCTGAGACCTCATACCAATAGCTCCAACTTATAATGATATGAATCCTCCCGCCACCGGTTGGTAAGACAAGAGATATTCGCCAAGACACAATGCCGATACCGCCTAGCCCTCGCTGATGTAGCCTCATTCAAGCCTGTCGCCAAGACATAAAGCACTCGGTGAAACATTATATCGACAACCAGACTCCTGCCGAAATGCGAATCAACCACTATCGCCAAGACCATGAAGAACTCTTGCAGAATGGTGCCTGCAAGAAAATTTAGATTGCTGTGACATCAAATGAGTCTTGCCAAAAGGCAACACAGATTCATGTTAGTAGAAAATGCACAATGGGTCAGGGAGACAATGGTATTCTCACACCAAAAGGAACCAGAATGTAAAAAATGCATGACGCAATGGATTGTATGAGGCAATATGGTAAGATATGGGTGAAATATGCACACGGTAGGACCAAATCTGGAAGTTTATGAGTGAAATCAACATGTGAAATCATCATATTTTTACAGCCCTAACAGGCCCAATCAATCCACTTTCAATCTCAAGGTGAATTTGGTGTGGCAATCATCCATTTATCCTTTAATTTGATCAGTCAATATCCTAAGTCACCTAAGGTAATCTCTGAATGAGGTTTACAGTCTCTTTCATCATCCTATCCAATCCATCAGTCGATCTTATCAATCATCGATCGATCTTATCCAATCCAATCCAATCCAATCCAATCACATCCTTATCCAATCACCTTCAACCCAATCAATCTACTTCCATCTTGAAGCAGATTCGGTGTCGAGTTCATCCTTTGGTAATCAAATTTGATCATCAGAATCAATCTGATCGCATCATCCAATCATCTTAATCTGAGCTTTAATGCAATCCCAATCTGAGCTTGACCTAAATCCCAATTTGAGCTTCAGTCCATTTCCATCCAAAATCTTTGGTCTAATCTATCTATCCTTTCATCATCATGAATCCTTATCCTCCATCAATAGTAATCAAGGGAAACCCTAATTACGTCAACAATGATAACAAAAGTCTTGTCGATCAAGAAAAATATGACATAAATGATCCCCTTGATGCTATCATCGCTAGTAAGCTTTCTCCATCCACTTCCCGCAATCTAATCCCCCCTCCGAGCTATCCGATTATGTCTTCATCCATGCCTAATCACGTTCCTTATGCTACCTTTGACAAGCGATATCTAGTACCTTCCCCGTCTGCATATTTGTCATATCCTTCATCTACATCATCCTCTTATCCAACACTTGCATCATCTTATCCTAATCTGCCATCCCAGTATTCCTATCACAATCCCCCATCCATGTCCCCTTATCATAATCCTCCTTACCAGTTTGCTCATCCTAATCTAACATCCACACCTTTTTATCTTAATCCTACACCCCATCAACCTATCCTAATCCAACTTCCACATCTTCTTATCCTAATCTATCATCCATGTCTCCATAGCTCAATCCATCTTCCCATCCTAATTTGCCATCCCAATATCCTTACTACAATCCTAATTCACCATTCCAATATCCTTACCTTAACCCTCCCTCCAATCCTAATCCTCCATCTACTCCTAGTCTTCCATCCAATCCCGTTCCTCAATCTAATCCTAATCCACCAATCCATAGCCCTAATACCCTACCAATCCGTAATCCTTCATCCACTCCTACCTCACCATCCAAACCTAGAGTATGCAAGTTCCTCACTCCATAAATTCTCCAAGAACTTATAACAAAGAAGAAATCCCCAACTCCACACATTGAAGTAGTGGACCCATGTAGTCCCAATCCATCATCCATGGTCACTAGTGATGAGACCCTTCTCCATACCACACCTATCATTGATGTTACCACCTCTAGCACCACTCAAACAGTTGAAATCCTCACATCCACTGAATCCAATGAGCCCCCATCTCCTACTCCGAGAGCCACCAAACCCATCGACGACACACAATTCCAAGCCACTCTTCCCACTCCTAGTAATGACACACAAGTCTCGTCCATTCCTCACACTCCTAGTATTATCAAAATCCATTCCCATGAACTTAATGAGTCCTCCATCCTTCCATCTTCCCCACTTGAAGAGTCCCTTCAAGACTCCATTATCATACCACCCACACAAGATGAGTCATGCCAAGAGCCTGATCCAAAGCATGCTAGTATATCCCCCTTTTCACATCAAGATCTTATCAACCTGATGGAGCTTCAATATTTTTCTCCTTGTTTTTTTTTTACTCATTCCCTGCCTTATGTCTCTGGTCTTTCATGGTGTTGGAAAATTTTTAAGGGTTGGGGTTTTAGTTTTTCCTACATGTAAAACCCTTGTGTTATTTTACACCTTGGTCTTGATCGATCTTGCTGTTACTTTTGGAGGGCTTTTAAAACATCTTATGTCCTATTGGTTCGTCTAGGCCTGGTCCCTTTGGTCTCAATATTTTATTTCCTCCACGGGTTTTATTTTCCTAAGTCCTGGTTGGTCCTGTATTTCACGTTTTTAAAACAACTTATGCCATTGTTTTTCATCTGCCTAGTGATGTCCCCTTGTCCTTTAATGAATGTTTTATTTTGTAGAGGTTTGAAATTCATGCTACCATTGACCATTTGCCTTTAGCTATCAACGGTTGCCCGACATCCCGTGATCGGGAATTGTAAGATCGCGATATCACGGGGCGGGCGACACGTGTCCCATTTGGGGGATCAAACTTGCGCCACCATTTAGCAATTACCTTTTGATCTAAGTCGTTCCCCGCCATCCCACGATGGTGCTTTGTTTGATTGAAAAATCACGGGCGGGCGCCACGTGGACTTCCTTGGTGAGGCCGATGGAGATGAGTTTGTATGTCATCGATCAATTATTGTCAGAGATCAACGGTTGCCCACCATCCCGTGATCTAAAATTGAAAGATCAGGATATCACAGGTGGGCGCCATGTGTCTCATCTGATGAAGCCAAAAAGATAAAAGGAAATACTATCTGGCCCTAATACATTAAAGGGTGGGTTACTAAAGTGCTCTTAAGATGCACGTGCTTCAGGTTGATGGATATGTTATAATCTTGATGGAAAAGTTGCTTGAGGGTTAACGATAAGGCTGGCGACTGCGTTGAAGGAATGAGATCACCGATGGTCAAGATCAATGGTTGCCTGCCATCGCGCGATCATAAGTTGTAGGATTGTGATATCACGGGCGACCGCCACGTGGATTTCTTTCATAGCATATAGTATGGTGGGCCCTTTACTGCCATGTTGGCAACTGCATCAGCTTGTTTTGAAGGTAGCCGTTAGATGATTTGATCAAACTAAAGGATCAATGACTAAGATTTAAATTTGCACAAAAAATGGTTGGAGTCGTTCGTGCAATGCGCGAGTGAGATTTAATGGCAAATGAGACACTTGCTGGTGTGATTTAATCAACATAAAATCAATTTTCCTACTTTTTTGTATCACAAAGCATTCAACTATTTTGCGGAGCAATCTTAGAGCTGAAGGTGGAATTGCAAGTCTCTACAACCAGAATTTGGGATTTCTACGAACAAAGTCGTGAGTTTATTTTCTGTCTTCCGGTCATTTTGCACTTAAAATTGGGAAAATATCTATTGTATTTATCATAAGGCTTGTTGATAAATGTGTTAGGGCTATAGTTTAATTATAGTTGTGAGAAATTGTAGTGTTTTGTCCTGTAATTTTCTATCTCTAGTTAGTCCTAGCTATTTGAATTATAACGTTATAAAGAAGCCCTAGTTTTTCCGAGATGGCACCACCAAAACAAAATTCTGGCCAAGTTGATTATTTAAAAAGAAACCTATACGATGATTTCCTAGATCAATTTCCCTTGTCAACAAATGATAGGAGGAAGGGATTAATTCTGATGCAAGGGAAAATCCTGGGGGAAGGGTTAATATATAATTACTCTAACATCGCCGATGCTAGGGTTCCCCTCACAGGTTTGGAAATGTTCAGATTGTGGTACAGATAGAGGAATTTTCCTCACCCTTTCTCAAATGCATGGATGTATGATATGGGGAAGCTGGTGGTATCAAATGTATTCCCTGATGTAGACCTGCTTAGGGCAGTTGTTGCAAGATATGACCCTATCACACGGGTAATCAGGGATAATGATGGAAAGGTTCTTTTGAGTGTTAACAGAGAAGAGATCCAACAGATTTTTGATTTGAGTGAACCGAGTGAAGACTTGGTTCCTATCAACCTTGAGGAAATGAAGCAGGAGTATGTAAAGCTGAAGTCTATTTTTAGAGCTAAGTTTCTTCCACCTCATCTGGCTAGGGTAGGAGGTTCAAAATTCCATATCAGCCCCAGTGACCAGGAACCT
The DNA here is from genome assembly GCA_007258455.2 of Sequoia sempervirens. Taxonomy (NCBI): domain Eukaryota; kingdom Viridiplantae; phylum Streptophyta; class Pinopsida; order Cupressales; family Cupressaceae; genus Sequoia; species Sequoia sempervirens. The sequence goes on along the minus strand of VDFB02058242.1, from coordinate 667,991,291 downwards.
TTTAGATTAAATTGTTTTGCTAATCATTTCCTGGCCACTTTCTATTCTTTGTGTCAAATTTTGGGTTTCAATCTTGGTGCGGTAATGCCCATTGCATACATGTTCATGGGGGTGCAAATACAACACCCTAACTTCTCTGTGACCTTTGACTTTGCTTCTTTCTTGGCTGAGAGGATGCATGAGGGGCTGTCAAAGTTGTAGAAGAATGATACTGGCACTCAATTCTTTTGGTATTCTATGCTAATGCATATGTTTTTGTTTAATAATGTTGACTTCTTTTCTGAGAAGATGAAATTAAGGCAATCGGTTGATGGAGAAAGATTGCCAGTATAGATATGGGCTGCAAATTTATCTTGTAATAAGGAAAACACTAGTTATGTGCAATTTGATAATTGTTTTGCTTCTAGATTAAGGGCTAGATTGATGGTGAATGTACCTAGGATCCCTGAGGAATTGCATGATTTTCTCAGGCCAAAGGAGAGGAAGCCAGAATTGAAGGTTTACCATAACTGGGGTGACATTATCCCATACCCAGTCATCATTGTTTTGAGAGTATATAGTTTTCAAGGAGTCCCTCATATACTGCCATACAATGTGCCACCAAGAGTGGGGTTTGCAGAAGTTATGTGGCAGATAGGTTGTATTCATGAGGACAAACTCACTGGAAGGGGTAAGGGAACATTTTTCCCAGATTATATAGTGGTGTCTGATTTTGCATTTTCAAAGGAAGGCTGGGTACATTTTGATAAATTCTTTGATGATTACCATTTGAGATGTGGTCCAAAGTGGCAGCATGATCTTGAGGGTTTCTTTGCTCTTTTCAGATAAAGAATAAAAGCTAGAAAAATTGTGCATGAGTTCAACTTCCCTGGAGACTTGATTAGAAATGAATTTGATTTGAATAGATAGGAGTTGAACAAGGAGAAATGGATAGCTTATAGTAAGCTACTAGATGTTGTGCACAAAATGGATCTGAAATATGATCCACTGTTGGAGTTTAGTCCCCACCATAAGAAAATTGATTTTTTGATGGGGAACTTCAAAGAGATTATGGGCACTTTGAGAACAAAAAAGGTAAACTTAGAACTTAGTCTAGGTGTACAAGAGCAGGGTACCAGACCAATTGAAACAAGGCCAACATATCAGCCTATAGAAAGGTGGCCCATTTATAGGAGGAAAAAGGATAGTAGTAGTGATGAAGAAGAAGTGAACAAAAAATGAAAGCAAATTATGAAAGTGCCTCCACAACTAGGTCCAAAATTCAAAGTACCTAGGGCAATCAAAATTATTGATTTAGAATCATCACCGAAGGATAGTCCCCCATCACCACCATCTGAGCCAAGCCCTAAAAGGTAAAGAATTGATCAACCACAGGAGGATCTGATGAATGAAATCATTGTTACTGATCAAGACATGCAAGTTGGTATGCCTTCCCCTCCTAGACCAGCTGAATTGGTTTTATTTGATTTAGATATGAAAGTCAAAAGTGTACAAGATGCAAGAATGGAAGCATGCAAGGAGTTTCAAGATGACAATACATTTGTAAAAAAGTCATGTATTCTTGCAATTGGCATGGAGGATGAAATTTGAAGATTATCAAGATAAATGTAGACAGAGAAGATAACTAAGGCCTGATAGGCCAGACTAGGAGAATGATGAGGAGGTAAAAGCTAAATTAATGGAAGAATTTAAGAACATCACTCCTGAAGAAGGAAAAAAATTGGTGAGTCAGGCTGGTGTATTGATTTTTTCTGAATGGGACATTGCAGATGTTGTGGCCTTTAATGCTATTATGAAGTCCAAGCATCCCTTTCAATATTCTAAAGAAGAAGTCAAGGCAACATTGTAAAACTCTACCTTCAGTGAGGAATATGAAACTTTGGCAATTTGGGCATTGGCCCCAAAAGGGAGAAAACTAGATATTTCTAATATTAATCCAAATTTTAGGGGAGGATTAATAATAAAGAGAGCTTCAGAGACCTTAACCACCAAGGCCACTAATTTAACTGTGAATGTGGCCAAATTGGCCCAAAAGACTATTGAAAGGGAAGAAGCTGAAATGAAGAGCTTAATGGAAAAATATAACCTTTTGATTGAGGAGTATAGCAAGATGCAGTAGAAAAATGTTGAGTTGCAAAGTGAAGTGGAAAGGTTCAGGTATAGACAGATTGGGGAGACATCAAGTGCTCCAGGGACTAGTACATTACCTTCCACAACAGGGTTAGTGCCTCTGCTTCTCCAATTGTTTCCACACCAGGATCTCCCAGTCAGAATACTGCCCTCACCCCTTTTTACAGGAAATTGAAGAAGAAACAGAGTGCTCTGTTGATCCTACAAAGAAGCAGCTCTTACAAAAAAATGATGAATTACGGACATCATTAAAGTTAAATGAGGGGTCTCTTTTAAAGCAAAAGGAGATTGTTACTACTATTTTGAGGCATTTAAATGAAAAGGTTGATAGCAAATTGCTATCTATACATTCTTTACATTCTTTATTGTTAGAAGCAATAAATAATATTGATAGGGATTAGGAGGTAGTGATACCAATAATTGAAAATTGGATCCCTAGGGCCAGTGATCTAGATATTATGTATAAGGCCTCAAGGTTTGATATAAATAATAGGCCCCAATCATTAAAGCCTACTCATGTGTTAGTAAAATCATTGCAAGGTTTTCAGACCTTACCAAATGACTTGAGTAGGAGGATTAGGGAGTTGGTGAAGAATTTCAATGATTGGGGTAACACATTGTTACCTGATATAATTGATGAGCAGGGGAAAATTAGATCACTCCAACAATGGTAGGATCAAGCAAGTGAGGTCATCAATGATAAAATTAATTCAATTTGTGATGACTCTGAATATGATTTGTTGGTGATTTGTATGGATAAAATCATTAGTACCAGCCCATTTTTGGAATCTTTTGAAAGGGATGCAAATCAGGTAGCGGTAAAATACACACCTTATAATGCCAAGGTGGATGAGGTAATTAATTTTGACTGGCCGACTGATGAAGAGTACCAAAAATGGGTAACTAAATATTTGACTAAGGAAGAGTAAAAAGAGTGGACTACTAACAGGTGGCAATTCAGATGTTGTGGTTACAATGGTTCCAATTTTGTGTTGATGGAATTCTCGGTGCGGGTTTCTTGTGGTTTTGTCTGCAACAACTTTCCTCAGTTGATATGATGAACAAGAATATTCTCCAAGGTGATGGTTGTTGTAACAATTTTTGGAATATCACTAGGTGCTCCAATTGGTTGGTGACATGTGTACTTTCTGGCCCAATGCTTGTTTGCTCCTTCATTCTTTATAAGAAGGATTTCAAGGCCAGAAGTACGGGTTAGCAAGTTAGATAATTTTTGGTCGAGTCTAGGCGAAGTTGCAGAGCAAATTGTGAAGTCTGATGGTTTTAGAGAAATGCAATTTAGGTTTTGAGTCATTTTGTAATAGGTTTTGAGTTCATGAGGATTTAATGTTATATGACAGTACTAGCATTTGAGTTGAAATGATAAATTCAAGCTCATGTCTCTCCATTGTACATGCATATCTGAACTTTGAATGAAATAACTAAGGGTTGTTTTATCCATCTCACTGTTGTGGTGTGTATGATTCTATTTTATCTTTAATTCAAGGAATTAATTAAAATGATTGAATGGGATTATAGGCAGATATGTTATGTATAAGGATTTGATAAGTAGTATTGGGTTAGAATGCATACTGATGAAATTGTAATGCAATATTGTCAGGGATCTTATATGTCATGTATTAAATCTATCATACACCTCTAGATGCTCATGAATTTGACTCATGCAATGGATAAATGGCACTGATCTAAGTTGTACTTATTCATGTAGTTCAATATTTTTTTGTCTTTGCCTAGAGCTTGCTTCAAATTGAAAATCAATGACCATCTTATACAATGGATTGTGTTTAGTTATCTCACGCTCCAAATAGTTGATATTGTCTATGAACAACCAATTCTAGTGGATATTATCCTATCGTGTTGAGTTATTAAGTGAGATTATCTGTTATTATTAATGTTGTTTATGATAATGGTGCAGAGGTTGTGAACACATTAAGGGATTACCCTCCCGGGTCCTGTAGAGCCCGAAGTGTAGGAGGCTTTTTAAAGTCCTCGTCAGTTGGTCTAGGTCCTTCGAGCTATCTTTGATTGGAATTGGAAATTCCATAGGTAGATTAGAAGACAAAATTGGTTACATTGTAAAAAAGAACCAACACAACCCATCTAGCCCATCTCAAGATCATAGTCTCCCACCTGTTCCATCCCACGATCCTCTTTTCATTCAAGATCTGATCCCTCTGTTACATGAGCCCTTATCACCTACTGCCACAAACCTAGATCCTATAATATCACCTAATCCCTCTCTTGATACCACCCATCAAGATGCTTCCATCCCACCATCTCCATTTCTTGATCCCCCATCATCACCTAAACCTACTATCCCCTCACCACTTGTATATCCCCTTGGTACTCTCACATTCTTCCATGGTGGTCTCCTTGTAGAAGAAAAACACAACATATATACCACCCATCGTCCCCCACCTAATAATGGATCACATCATTCCTTTAGAATAACAAAAATCTTGTCATGGATCGAATGCTTAAGAACATGAACTATCAAGGAAAAGGTTTAGGCCTTCATGAGCAAGGTATTTTAGAGCCCATCGAGGTCAAAGAGAAAATCTGCATGCAAGGTCTTAGACCTATTTCCCAAGACTCACAATCTAAAGATGTTGGTACAACCTCTAGACATCCTAAGCAAACCTCTTCCACAAGCAATATAGGCTCTTCCCATCGCTCCACCAAATCTCTTGTTGCCATCCCTCCTCCTCCATTGTATCACCTCAAAACAACCATCCACATTCCTCCTTCATTTGCACCATCCATTTTGGGTCCTTATGTCCCTCCACCCGCTATGTCTATTTTGGGCCCTTATATCCCAAAATCACCTCCTCCATCTTGTCCTATTCATTCTTTCATCCATCCACCACCCATCCATGTCACCCATCATAAACATCCCACTCTCATGACCTCTAATCAGGATCAACAAAGGCACATACCTACACATACTCCATTTACACGTAATCCTCATAATCCTACCTCCATCGCTCCACATCATCCATCTCCTCACACCCATCCCATTGCTAGTAAAAGCACTTTGGATGCCAAAGCAAAAGTGCCTAAATCTAAAGATCCACATGAATCTAAAGGTCCTCATGTCCCCTCTAAATGACATGTTGAAGAAAAGAAAAAGAAAATACAAAATCAAAATCAAATCCATAGGCCACAAAGGCCCACCAAAGCAAAGATCAAAACCATGTGGATCCCAAAGAAAAAAGATGCCATGCCTTCAAATGAAAAATTTGTAACCACATCCAAAGTTGCTAATCCAAAAGCTAATCATACACCCCCTCCATCTCCTAAATCTATTTTGGGTCCTTATGTCCCAAAATTCATTATCCCAACTCCTCCATTATCCCCACATTCTCCATTTATTAATCCTCTTATCATTTCACATCCATCACCGTATGTGCCAATGTTGGTCTTGAACTCACCACCCCATCACACACCTACCCCATCATTCTATCCATACCCTTTATAGCCTCCCATCCATTATCCCACATATCTCCCCGTCAAATCCCTCTAATTCATCCTCTTGCATAATCCATTTATCCTAATATTGTTGTACCAATATCTAATGGTCACTTTGAACATGGGCTCTTAACACCTTGTATGGAACTTGATGCTTGAGTCCTTCATCCATCTCCTTGTCTCATGTCTTGTAAATCCGCTTATCTACCTCCCTATCCTTATCCATCTCCTTCTGCATGCTATCCAAAAAGTAAAAAAAAAATCCAAAAAAGTCAAAAAAAGAAGTAAAGAGAATTAATTCGTCCAATGGTGAAAACTTGGCAAACAAGCGCCTTGGTTAAGTACCATGATTAAAACTTGGCAAATAGGTGTCATGCGTAAATCCCTATTTGTCCTTTTTCACACTTGGGGGTAGCTTCTTGATATGCATCCCCTCCATCCGCTATGCTTCTTGCTACACACACATCTTCTTGCTATACATCCCACCTATCTTACGCAGCCTACCATCATATCCCGTTTATCTCCCGTCCCTCCATCCTTCTTGTGATCTGGATCAAAAACAAGGGAACCTATCTATGCATGCTTTGGACACCTCTTGGTATACATTCCCTTCATACATGCTTTATCGTATCCCTTAGTCACCCATCCTATCCTCCTCCAGTTATCTCCTTCATTTTCCCATCTTCCATCCCTCGTGCCTTATTATATATGACATATCTAGAGTGGGGGCATCTTCTTCCTTTGTGATATAGTCCTTGGAGATATCATTCATCCCTCAATCCACTAATCCTTTTTCACCTCCCCATCCTTATCTTCCAAATCTCTCCACACAATCCTTTTAACCTCCCTATCCTTATCCCCCTATCCATCCATCATAGCATCCCTTCCATCTCCCCATCCTTATCTTCCTATTCGCTTATCTCTATCCACATCCCATCTCATAATCCCTTGTCATTGGTATCTAGCTATAGGCTACATCCCATGCAATCTAATGTCATCTACCTTATCGCCATCACTTCTGCTTCTTTTGCACATCTTTTTAATCTCCTATCCTTTCTCATCATTCATCTCTCTGTCCTATCATCCTCCCAATTCATTTTGATGATTTAGATAACTATCCCATCCATGAGCTTAGTGTATTCATCATCATCCTCTCCAATCCACCAAGTCTATCTTGTCTCATCCTATCAGTTTTTGGTCTTTTATCGAACTACGTTGCCCCTGCGCTTTCATGTAGGCAAGGTCGATCATTTGATCTGCCCCCAGGGCTCCTTTATCATCTATCATCGATCTTTCTGCTCTGTCCATATGCTCCTTTCATCCTTCCTATCTTTTTCAGTATTCATCATCCTCTTCTCGCTTTTATCCATGGTTAATTGTCCGTCTTTAATCGAACTATAAGGGCTCTGCGCTTTCACATAAGAAAGGCTAATCTTTGATCAATCCCCGAGCCCCTAGGTCTTTAGGGTGTGTCATTCTCGTGTCTGATCTCTCTTGTGTCGTGTCATCAAGCTATGCCCTTGTCTAGCTGGATCTTAACAAATGAGATCCAGTTGTATCAGCAGATTGAATCGGTTTTGAATATCCTGCGTCATATCGATCTTTTAGTTTAGTATCCATCGTTAGTCTCGATAGGATGCATCCTTCCTAACAAACCTCATCAATCCCATCCATCCCCTTGATCCTATGGCAAAGGACGTTTGACATTGATTGCAATCTTTTGATGCTTTTGGCTTTTGTTTATCATTTGAGCTCCTTATCATCACTTGTCATGGTCGCCTTGATCCATCATATCATGGTGTGCTTTGACTAGTCAACATAGGGGCATATCTTGATCTTTTTTTTGTTTGTGTCTTCTCGGTTGTCCCACAAAGTACCCACCAAGACTCTTGCAGTCTTGTGTTACATTGGGGAATCCTCTTGTGCTTGTGGTTATTCTAATGCCTGGCCCGACCAAGGTCTTTGTGACTTTTGGGTGTTGGAATAACCTTCTTATCTGTTATGTTTGTTTTATGCATTAGACACTAATCCACCTTGGTTCTTCATACCCTGGCGACTTGTGTCTTATGCTATAGAAAAAATCAGTGCTCCAAAGATGGAAAAATTGTATTAGGATTGAATTTCATCTTCCCCACCCATGCATTCATCCTTCATCAATCTCCCTCCCCTATCCATCTGATCTCTTATCATCATCTCTTTAATCATCCTCATCATTGTCCTCATCCTCAAGATGTATCCTTCCCTATCCTCATGTTGTTTTGGGATATATCCTTCCCTCATCAACAACACTTTCATCATCAGCATCAAAATGTATCATTCCCTATCCTTTTGTGTTGTTTCGGGATATATCATTACCTCATCAAACAACACTCCATCCATTGTCAACCCACTTTGGCTTGTAGCTTGACTGGGGAAACATCACCTTCATCCTTGCATCCATTGCTTCCCAATCTCCCACCACCTTTTCATCCTTCTTACCCATCATTTGCATCATCTTCCTCATCTCACTTCTCATCGTCTCATTCATTTCAAGAGCACACCTGTGTTCTCTTGAACCTGCATGTCCTCTTGAGGGGGCATCATTCATCCCTAACCTTCATCTTCACTTCCATCATCATCGTTCATCCCTAACCTTCATCTTCACCCCCATCATCTTCATCCATCCCTAACCTTCATCTTCACCCCCATCATCTTTCTTCCCAATCAATCCTTTGATGACTGGGGCATCTTTCCCAATCTGACCATCTTCTTCCAAGTTCTATGTTTTAATATTCTTTGAAATGATGCTACTTTGTAACACCATCTCAAAGAGGGGAAAAATATAAACACTTAAATTTGGACACTTAATTTATCCAAATTTATCCCTTTTCATCTAAACGTCCCCTTATCCGCATTAATTAAGTAATATCACTATTATTTAATTAATACCTCTAAATTTCTTCTAATCTCTAAGGTATCTAGTTAAATAATTAAATACCTTCCCCCTTTCATCAAATGAATTAAATAAATATGATTCCACATATGTCACATCCTCCATCATTTTTTTCTAATCTTAATACATCTTCTAATCTCATCATTAGAGATGTGCACATGTCTAATCCTTGATTATGATGTGTCACATCCTCCAACTTTTGCAAGTTGACCTCTAATCTCTCTTAGCCACCTAACCCTCCTCTAATCCTTCATTAACTAGACTAATCAACCTTCCAAGGAATTTTTAATTCCTTTTATCCTTCTAAGAAATATTAAAATCATTTTTCTCTTCTCCATGTGATCTTTGGCTTGTCACATCAAATCACATGTGAACTCTTCCCCTTTTCCCATGCATCTTCTAGAATCTTTGACTTGTCACATCAAGTCACATGTGACAAGTACTTACCTTTTTAGGCACCTTGTCTTATCCAAGGTACTTTCTACCTCTCCCTTTGGAACCTTGTCTTATCCACAAGATTGCCCAATCATGTGAATTTTAAATTCATTTTTTATTCTTCCAAGGAATCTTTTCATCTCCCAAGGTACTTGAAAAGTACTTGTCCTTCTTCCACCTCATGTACCCTCCTTCCACTAGTACAAAAATAACAATATATGACTAAATAAACTATTAAAAATTGCATATAAATGACTAATTTTTATTACGTGACCATTAGTAGTTTATTGTCGGTCATTTATAACGCGACTAAATTTATGACTAAACTATTTTAGTCATTTATCTAGTCACTGATTTAATCATTGATTTGGTCATTGATTTAGTTGTTAATTTAGTCATTGATTATTGTTAACTGGTCATTTATTTAGTCATGGTAGTGATTAATTTAGTCATTGATTATTGTTAACTGGTCATTTATTTAGTCATGGTAGTCATTTATTTAGTCAAATATTTAGTTATTAATTTAGTCGTTAATTTAGTCGTATATTTAGTCATTAATTTAGTCATATATTTAGTCATATATTTAGTCATTGTAGTCATATATTTGGTCATTGTATTCATTTATTTTAGTCATAGTAGTCATTTATTTAGTCATGGTTTAGTCATTTATTTGAGTGAATCAATGATTCAAGTTATAAATCAAATCTAACTTAATTAATTCTCTCAAATTTATGCATATAAACTTCAAATATCATAGATATTCAAATGTTTTTTTTATTGGATTAACATAAAAATATATATATAATCAACAAACAACTTTATGCATATAAAACTCAAATATCATAGATATTCAAATGATTTTTTTGTATTGCATGAAAAAAATATATACAAACAACAAAAATTTGCATAACGAAAGGTATTAAAAACAACATACAGCTGCATAAACAAATCCTTCACTGTGCTCTTGGTTGCCATGGAAGACAAATCCAAGATACGATACAAATGCTACAAATATTAAAGGGAGAAAAGACATGAAAATACATCCAAGAAACAAGATCCAAGAAATACATCTTTCACTACACTCTTGGTTGCCATGGAAGACAAATCCAAGATAGGATACAAATGCTACAAGCATTGAAGGGAGAAAATACATGAAAATATATAGTAAATGTAGTTATATTATTTGTGGTGCATAAATTGTCCGATTCAAAGTAGTCTTGCCCTCCCATTCCAGTCGGACAACCCTTGAGAGAAGATTGGAAGTATTCAAATGAGAATGATGAAAACTTCCTATCTAGAAATCTCATTGGTCATGGTTAGATAAAAGTAAAGAGTGCATGTTCACCTCTCCAATTTGACGAGTTGCAACCTGAAAATAAAATTTCAACGAGGGTTTTAGAATATATTTATTAAAATGAAAATATAGTTATTAAAATGAAAATACAACCAAGATTTAATAATGAGCACATTTAGAGTTTTACAATATGGCATCCTTTACCTGTTTCAACGGTTCTGTGAGATTTCCTAGGACAACGAAGATGATAAGAACACTTCCTTAAATATTTCTTAGGACAATTGAGATGATAAGAACACTTAAATTTTTCTTAGGAAAATGGAGATGATAAGAACACTTCCTTAAATATCCATCAAAATCTCAGCTGAAAATTTAATTATGGTGAACTATGCCAATAGATATAATATGGAAACAATAAATTCTTTAACCATGCAGGAATGCTGACATCAAATAAGGTCTTATCACTTGGCGTATGCAATTGTAGTCTTTTCCTCAGATACATGCATCCTTTGAATTACTGCTGCTCGAATTTTGTTCCAATCAAATAACCTCATGCTTGTTATGGAATTAGTATTCTCAAGTTTTGAACCCTCTACGGTACTGCTTTAAACTATTAACTTGAGAATAAAGGATACAAAGAAGACATTGGTAAACGTTATGCACTAAAGTAGAGATTATTTTGCACTGCTACCTATAAGATGATCATTGGTGTACTTCCATTGTGCATTTTATATCATTAATGGGGGATTTGTAAGATTACAGTTCAGTACTAAGAAAAGATAGTTCTTATATAAGTCATAAATTGGACCTACTATTCTACAACAATAAAATTAAAACATGTCATGCAAAAGTACCTTTTTCTAGTAAAGATGATTCAACAATTGCCATCCTCATTGATGATTTACCAATGCTTGCTACAATTGCATCTTCCCATAAATAAAACACGCTTGTATTCCTGACATTGTGCCTTGCTGTAGAAAGTAGCATTGCATCTACTACAATAACATAGCACAAGAAAAAACAATTTAAGAAGAAAAAATCCTAGTGTAGATAAAAAAACATGAAATGCAAAATAAAATCAAAAAATATAGAATAGAGAAAATTGGCAATATTTAAAAGATGTTTATATTTGCTCAAGAAGTAAACAAGATGAAATAATGGTTCTGTAAAGAAAGTCAATCAATTGTATGTGGTAATGAAGGATAAGGAAACATATGAAGGTATTTATGGATGTGTTTGTATTAATTGTAGGAATCTAGAATTTTGATTAAGATCTCATCATCTTGAGATTGACACAAAGGAGAGGGAAAACAAAAAATCTATAAGAGCCTTTATGGTTTTTATGCAAGTAAAGATAATTCAGTAGACACATAATTTTGTATTGTTCTATACATCCATCTATTAGCTTATATTTGGCAGCAACTATTTAAAATGGACTATGTGTAATGCCTAGTACATAGAGCTTAACATGGTAGAAGAGAGAGATGAAAGCACCTATCCAATGCCTTTGGCACTATAACGACATGGAATCTTTGACACAAATTGCAGAACTACCTTACAGGAGCAGCCATGATTTTTCCTTCCCAAAGTAAGTATTTCCCATACCAGCTAAATCAACCAAAGTACGTGTGTTATAAGTAAGAAGAAGGAATCTCATTTCTATTTATCTCATTTTTATTCAATTTTCCTTCATATATTTTTTGATTTTGAACACTAACAGGTCCATTTGAAGTCTTATAGCTCTTGATTAAACCACTTTCATCAACCATATTGAGTGTTGAAGCCTCAATCACTGGAATCACTGGAGGCCTAATTCTTCGTGTCATTGTCATTTTTAAGCCTTTAGTGGTATGAATTATTGCTCGAGTTGTCATTCCCACCTGCATAAATAGGAATAGTTACTAATAAATATACCACTTAACATCACTCATGCCTAAGAGGAGGTATCCATTTGACATGTAAAAAGTCTTTTTCCTCTAGTCACATGCTGAATAAGATAATGCACATGCAACTTGACTTATAGGTGCAGCTCCAATAGAAAGTTCAAAATTGAATCTCCTGATCAGCATTGCAGGTTATTGTAACTGTCTACAAATATAACACCAAAAATGTGCCCAAAAAATGACGATGTAGTCAATAGGTTAAAAGAGCTAGTAATGTCACAAATACGGTCAAAAGAGCTAATAATGCCACAAACAAGGTCAAAAGTACCATGAATGAACTGAGACTTGGTAGTAATGTTGATAACATTTAACAACTTTGAGACCAATGCACAAAGGATTTAAGATATTACAACAAAATACATAGAAGCTAACAAAGTGGTGATATGCTCTTGATTTAACAAATTGGACATCAATACCGAAAACACATAGATAGAAGTAGGTAGAATATGTTTAAAAAAATGAAGCAATTTCTACATGCATATGCAACCATTTGCATATATGAAGGGTGAAGAACAATAATGTGTACACCTATCAGCAAAATATGAGGCTAAAATCACCAAGAACCAATTGAGAGAAAGTCAGAAAAAGACCAATATCCACCAACCTTGTAGTGATAAGTAAATGGTGACAAGGAAGAAACAAAGGCTTCTTTACTTCAAGTATAATTCAGAGAGTCACATTTTCATAAATGAAGAAGAGAACAAAAACAAAAATTAGATTTTTCAAATTTCCACAATAAGACATTTTCAGTTTTCAGTTTTCTTGATTTCACAATACCATTTTCCTTATAATACCAACTTTATGTTTTCGGTCTATCTTCTAGACCCATCTTCTGGCTGAAGAAGTTCTGTGATATCACAAATATTTTCTACCCTCAAGAAGGATATAGAAGATAGACCCAAATATTAGTATTATAAGGAAATGACAAACTGAAATCAAGGAAAACGAAAACAAAAAAACAAAATTTCCATATATAATAACAAAGAATAAATATAATGGATGGAATCATTCAATTAATCATGTGAGTAAACAAGCTGCCTAACTGTCTCTAAGACTCTTATTTCATCTAATAATTTCATTAGGCATAACTATCAAGGTCCTAAGATGTTTAGATACTCTCTAAAAGGAAAATGTTTCTTCAACTCACCTCAAATGTAGCAAACATATCGTCAACACATTTTCGAGGCCCCCCTCCAAATGTTAGATATCTACAACATGGAATGAGATGTAGGTCATAATTACAAGATTATGTGTCAAACATTTAGACCTTGATAAAGAAAACTCAAATGCTAATGATAAATTCCTCAGTAATAATTTTTAATCCGCCTCTAAATTTATTAGAGGATTGAAAAAATTCAATTAAACTTCCAACAAAATTATTGTTTTATGCAAAACTGCAAAGAACATGTGTTGTATTCACAAGGATCACAAACAATCACAATGTTCTACAAGCCCAAACCATGACTCATAAAACTCTAAACTTAAAAGTGTTCAATAGTAAACTTAGGGGATAATAATAAGACTTAAATAACTGCAAATACTTAAGACAAGTGTAGAGCACCTCATATTTCAATTGCCACCAAAGATAGTTGATTTGTCCTCCCTTTCCAATGATAACATAAAAATCTCAATCTTAGCCACCACATTCCAGAAAGGAAGGCAATGTGAACAAGCATAAATAGAATCATTATGAACTAGAAGGGAGCTATTAAAAATACATGTTTTGTCCACAAAAGAAAGGAATTGTCCATCAAAATCCAGTATACACTAATAGAGTCAGAGTCTTAAAGTCCCTTAGCTATATGATGCAATTGGGTAAATGAGACAGCGAGCTACAATTAGAGGCAAAGAGGCTTAAGTTGAAGGTGGATAAGCTAAATTTTAACATCAAGAAGAATATGTGACATAACAGTTCATCATCCATAAATGTGCAAAGATAGGAGCTAAATACATACATGATAAGCAGTCACATTGCCAATAGAGTCTCGAGGAACCAACTTGATTTGTATGTTATTGTTTCTGAAAAGATACTTATTCTTGAAGCAAATCCCAACCCTCTTAAGCAAACACATTCAACATCAACAGAGATCAATTTTATTTTACATAAATAGCTTGATGTTTCCATTACTATTGAGAATTGTAATTGAGGATGAGTTGTTGTTTGTAGTGAAATAATAAGTAATATAGAGTTTGAGTAGAGAAGGGAGTGTTATACATACATGTAGTTGATTTTGCATGGTTATTCAACCCAGATTAAGCAATTATTGCTATGTTTCTCCATTGGATTCATTTCTATAGACTTACTTTGGGTCTCAAAATGAAGATGAAAAAAAGTATTGCTTTGTGTGTGTGAGTGTGTTGAATTTGGTAGTTTGAACTGAGGAATTTTAAAGAAGAAAAAAACTGAGGTCTTGTAGCTCTTCCTTATTGAGAATAAAATAATAAGGGTGGTGTTTTCACTATTTAAAAACTGTACAAAGATAGAAAATAACTCTTAAGAAATGCAATTCTAGGACATTGGCCAATTATAAACAATAGCAGCTTTAAAAATTGAAAATGATTGAATAAATGAAAATAATACTTTCAAAACTTACTCAATGCCTGTTGGTATTCAAATTTGCATCCAAGTCACAAGGAAAAAGAGCTCCAAGCTTCTGACAAAGTCCATGCTCATGAACCCTATTACCTACAACACCATAAAATCACTTCAAGAATAAAGAAAAGTAAAACTTAAAACCACCAAGTAAATGTTAAATTTTTTTCACATTTCAAAACATCTTTACATAAAGAAACAAATATGAATCAATAGATAAAACCATAGAGCCAATATTTATAGTTCTATAGTTACAAAAATCTTAGAAAATAATACATTGAAGTCAAAATAAATTGCTAGTAAGTATAGGCTATATTAGCTTTCCATAGACAGAAATAGATTGAAGTAGTGCACCTTTTGAGTATGATCATGAGGACATTGATATTTATTGGCTAGCCATACAAAATGGAAAGATTAACTGTGAGCCCTCCTCTCCCATTTCTCAAGGAGACAGTGGCTACGTGAAATATGCAGCTAAAAAGCAACCACAGTCTTCCATACAAACTATATCTTGTTGTCCTGATAAAACAAAGCTCGACGTAAATATTTAGATCAAATTATGCACAACTACATGTTAGAATTAAGAATACAACATAAGAATTTCCTATAAACAGTCAAAGTGGACTTTTCTACACCTAAAGAGTAGCCATTAGGGCAGTCCAATGAAAGAGCAACAAAAAATGGTCATATGGAATAGGTTTTAGAGGTATAAGAGCCATCAGTCTCTTCGTTACCCTTGAATACACTTTTATGCAGAACCACAAAATGGATTTTGAATAGGTTAGTAAATGTTAGTATTTAGTACTTTGAGGTATGTTCTTGGTACAAGTAGTATGGCATTTTGTATACATATACATATAAATTTCAATTGGTTGGGTATACAATCAATGATTGGGCCATATCTATTAATGATAGGAAAAGCACTTAAAGTTGTATATTTACTTTTAGATTGAAAGCAAGGGTCATTTTTTGGTATTAGAAAAATAAATCATCTGTATATTTGTCATCAATAGAAACTAAGTATATTGCTGCAACTTTAGCATTTTGTCAAACAATGTGATTGAAGACTTGATTATGATAGATTTAATGCAAAAATGAAATACGCCAATAGTTATTTATTGTTATAATAACTCAACAGTTGCTATAAAACTACATTGGATTAGAAGTATATAGTGGTTAACAATTGGAATTATATTTCATTAATTTTTTCAAACAACAAGGAATGAATGGAAAAACCAACTTCAAAATACATTATTCAGTTAATCAGATATTTGTATGGATTAGAAGAATACTTGAATGTTTTTTTCCTGAGATTTGTGAGAAGAATATCAAGGTCTTTTCAAATAGAACCAATCAAAACCTTTCTTGGAAGGTACCTAAAAAGAATTACAATTAATTTTTTTGTAAATGAATTTTTCCATTTTTGTAAATTAAGTAAAGCACACATAAGGATGGGCAAACCCTGCTAGAGGAGAAAAACAAGTGTTGATAAAAAAAATGGTCACAATTCACATCAATATATGCACACAAAAATCCCCTACTTAGAAAAAATAGACCAATAATAGTTGTCAATATACAATAGGTGTTGAATTATCATAAAACTCACTCACTTCTACTAACGGCTACAACTTCAACTTGGGCATGCAATGCTCCAAAAATGTGGGAAGAAGGGTTGTAGTGTTCGCTAACAAACTGCACAAAGAAATAGATGAAGGTTAAGGAAATTCTACATGTATAAAGGCATCCAGTATCATTTTCTTTGACATAACAAAATAAATACTCAACAAAAAACTCTAGAAAATTTCTTCTATTCTCAAAACTTTCAATTATACAACTGAAATAGAGTAATACAAAGTTTTGTGAAGCTCTCATATCCATAGTATCTACACCTAGATACTTTAAGATTCTCCTGCCTATAAAAAGAAATTAAGAAATTATTTAGTGCCTTAAAAGCTTTGCATACCTATAAATTTGAATATGAATAGCATTTAGCATGCATCCTACAACACAAAAAAAGACAAATAAACTCTTGCAAAGAGAACTTACAGATATTTCAATGAAGTCAAGGAACCCAATTGTGGAGGTAATGGGCCAGTAAAAAAGTTGTCACTCAAATTGCTGTCAAAAACACCAGTATAGTATCTAAAACTCTTTCAAGTATAGTAAGTGTTGCAATTATTATCCTGTAAAAAAAAAGACAAAAAACCTTAGCATTTAGAGTTATCCATTCAAACGACATAATATATGCCATCTCAACAAATGCCAAAAAATTCCAATGAAAGAATGCAGCTTTGAACATACACTAATATTTTATCAGCATGATTTATCATTTTATGTATTCAAACTAATATATAAAATGGGTCAAACTAATAACAAATTCAAATGGAATCTTCGTACCATTTAAAAAATCTCCATGTACATAAATTAGAATTGAAGAGATACCCTTAGATCCAACAAAAGGAATCTAATAATAAATAAAACTATTAAGAAACATATCCATGCAATACATAATGATAAATTCTCAACGAAATCACATACAGGGATAATTTTATTAGATTACTACAAGAGGTTATAATAGTTAGATTAGATTATGCACAACTACATGTTAGAATTAAGCATATAGTCATAAGAATTTCCTATAGACAGTCAAAGTGGACTGTGCTACTCCTAAAGAGCAGCCATCAGGGCAGTCCAATGAAAGAGCAACAAAACAGTCATATGGAATAGGTTTTAGAGGTATAAGAGCCATCAGTCTCTTCCTTACCCTTGAATACGTTTTTATGCAGAGCCACAAAATGGATTTTGAATAGGTTAGTAAATGTTAGTCTTTATTGCAAATGGCAACAATCGTTTAGTTTCTACACAACACCAAGGTATAGTGAATAGCTTACAAAATTACAAATGAGAGGCATCACTATTGATCAACATAAACTCTAATTCATAGAATGTGCACCTTAACTCGTATTGCATTAATAATCATTCAATACATTCTTATGCAAAACTATTGTCAATTATGTGGTGAGGGTTGTCTCTATTACAATGCTTGTTGGAAATGGAAGGGTTTCTCTATAATGCACACTTATGAACCCATTATAAATTTAGTTGCCAAGCACAAAGAGTGGTGATACTAATTTAATAATATATTCTGAAGTAACATTAAAAGTTTAATCAAATAAATACCCCAAAAGAAGTCTCTTGAATTTTCATAAATGTTAAACAATTTGAGTAAAGTGTAGCAATAGGTGTTCTAAATATAAAGCAATGGAAATGAAAAAAGAAAGCTACCATCAAATTGACATAGAAAAACACCGCAAATGGAAAATAAAATGTTCCCATCCAATTTTTAAATCAATATTTATCTAAATTTTATGTGATAAGTAAGATTTTGGAGGCTTTTACCATTAAATGACAGCTAGAACTTGTTTTCCCATGACTAAAAAATTCCAAATTCCATTACATAACTATCAGACCTCTAAATTAAATTAATTCATTGGAAAAAATTTACATCTACCAAAAACTTTAGACATCCTAGTATCTTCTTTGAGAAAACAAAACACAATAGTGTATTTATGCATACACTGGATAATTAGAATAGATGAACACAAAAGACCCTAATTGACATTTCATCTCAACAACTGGAATGTGAAATCCCATGCCTTATGTTCTGAGTTGTGACAGTTATGAAAGTTTGTTTGTAGAGTGATTAATGGTTCAAATGGTCACAGTTATGACAGTTTGTATTATGCATTCCTTTCCTGAATTTAAAGCATGTTGTTTATTGTTGTACCAGTAGTTAGGCTTGAGCATATGCAGTTAAAGGATCAGAAAAGTTAAATTCAAATAGATAAGAACTTTGGGAGAAACATTTACATCACTCAAGTTTTGGTGACTTTAACAAATAGAATATGTTTCATGAGCTTAAAATGTTTTGCACTTTTTAAGTTCATGGAAGGTACACAATCTATTTGACAAAATGATCCAAACTGCTGAATTTGCAAAAATGGCTTTCTGAAAAATATTTGAGAATTTTAAGAAAGGAAATTGGCAGCTGTAATGCCAAACCCAACAATCTTTTAGCCTTTTCCAAACTTCATAGTTTTGAAACCGGAGATGTAGATTCATCAAATATTTTCAAGCAGGTCCGTATTAGATTGTGTAGATGGATGGGCCTGATAGACATCCTTACAAATCCTTGATGTGCACAGAAGACACAAAAATGTTTGATAAAAAGGCTTCTTCTGGATTCAAGGATGGCTAGGCCTGCAATTGCCCAGTCTTGGTGTTTTCTTTCTTTTACAAAATTTGGTCTTACAAGGGCAGTTAACTGGTTGAGAACCCCCATTAACTCAGCAGAAGAAAGAAAAATGTTCAAACCCTGCCAAGTTGTATAATGTACAAATTGATACAACTACCGAATCATAAATATTTAATATATTCAGAAATGCAAACTCCCAAACCCCTCAAAAATGGGGAAATGGAACAAAAGGTGGCTATTTCAAAATAATGTTAAATAATTATTAATATATTATATAAATTATACAAATTTTATACAGCGATAGAGAAGATGACAATTGCATGAAAAATACAATGATGTTCATATAGGACATACCTATTTGGTATTGTCGTACCCTCATCTAGTGTCAGAAACTGTGTCACCTTTAATATCAAATATAGCTAAACCTCTCCTCACTAGACATGAAGAAAGTATGACATAGTGATACTTGTGAATAGGTTTGTGCCAATTAGATTGGTGGCCTGATATGTAGAGTGATGAGTAGCAAATGGTTACATCTCAAGTCTCATGCCTTCTAAATAAAAAAATGTATATACTAAAACATGAAAATTCATATGACTGCTTACATAAAGATCCTTCTTAATTTGAGAAAACTAATTACAAAACAAGAAAGCAAGTCTTGCTGGTAGCAACATCAGTTCAGATGAGACAATACCTTGTTTCCATAATCTTTGAACTATGAGAATCAGATTCTAAATAGCACTTAGGATCATAAATTGCCTGATATTCCTCCCATTAGAGTTGTGTTATATCCCAATATCAACAATCTTGATGATCAGAGAAACAAAGTATCAAGAAATATTGAACATTGTTTAGTGAATACAATGTTATGAGGACGATTTGTGATTGATATTTCTAATTTTTTTTCTTTTAAGCCACATGATGAAGCCATTAAGGAAGGCCTTGATTGGAAGTGTACAAAATAAATGGTAGACTCCTTTGTTTTTTGAATGCACACTTAGATTTATCTCACTACATATGTATTGAAACAATGCTTCATTCAAGATTGAACATAATGAAGCCAAGAACAAAATCCTTGTTTGAGAAAGTATAAAATGATAAAAGAACTTATTTTCTCTACAGTCTTCTATTTTGTGAATGAACACAGTAGCAAGCTACATATGTAGCTGAACATTGTTCACTCAATATTAGACAGGATGAAGGCAAGAAAGAAGTCCTTGATTGGGTATGCACAATGTAATCAAAGATAATATTTTCTTCCTCATTATAGTCTTCTATTTTGTGAGAACTCACACTAACACACTATAAATGTATGAGAACATTGTTGCATTTTAAATTAGGCAGGATGAAGTTAAGGAGGGAGACCTTGATTAGAGGAGTACAAAATAAAAAAATTGTCTTATTTTCTCTTCTTGGTTGCAGTCCTCAGTCCTATGAACAAACAAAGAAACCCATTTCCACTTTAAGTATGGGTGGATTAGCTATTTTGAGCTAATTGTTAAACTTGGTGAAAATTGTACAAAATTTGAACAATATATAGTTTTTCATGTTAAATTGGATAAACTACCAAATACAATTGAAAGTGAGGAATACCCCAGTTTCCAGCCAATGAAGCCAACCTGAGTGACCTTAACTGAAGAGATACCCTTAGATCTAGCAAAAGGAATCTACTAATAAATAAAACTATTAAGAAACATATCCATGCAATACATAAATTCTCACCGAAATCACATACAAGGATAATTTTATCAGATTACTATGCAAGGGAAAACCCAAAAAATTAACCCTACAAATAGCTTCCCAATACAATTATCT
Source organism: Sequoia sempervirens (assembly GCA_007258455.2). Taxonomy (NCBI): domain Eukaryota; kingdom Viridiplantae; phylum Streptophyta; class Pinopsida; order Cupressales; family Cupressaceae; genus Sequoia; species Sequoia sempervirens. Next base: position 667,970,408 of record VDFB02058242.1, on the reverse strand, counting down.
TGCAGTGATATGATCTGTTGGAGATAACACAACCTTGCAGTGATCAAACACAGGGGGGATCACAAGCTCTATTTCTTCAAAACCCCTATTGTTAAGCTTCTCTCCATTGAACTTTCCCTTCTTTAGCTACTCTTCTCTTTGAAAGAGGTTCTCCTCCCATACAATCAAATTACAAAGAGCACCCATTCTGCAAATAGAATTCATCCATAGCCCTGGCTTGCCATCTCCTAGCCACAGAGCAGTCCAATTATTTTCTAACCACTCAAGCTTCCTGTTACTGTTATCAAAAAAATTATCCTGGAAACTAAACAAATGGTCTATAAAATCTACCATGGTCATGAATAAAAAGCTTGCAACCAATCTCTTGGGCACCCTTGTTCTAATATGTTCCACTGTAACTCCCTCAGGGGGCAATATTTTCTGAATTTCCTTTTTCATTCAGGAAGAAAAATCCCATCCAACTATTCCTCCAAGTGGGTCTTGAGAATCTCATAGTTGTCATGGATTTTACTAGTCCAATTCTCATTTCTTTCCTCCAATTTTAATTTCTCCAGCTTCAAATCCTCCGCCTCAACCTCTTGAATTGTTTTCTCTTATTCCTTCAACGCAGAAACCAAGTCCTCATCAGTAAATTGAAATAGTAGATTGTCATGAATAAGAGGTTTCCTGGGAACAATACAAAACATGTGAACAAGCTCTTATGCTTCATCCCCAATAAGGTCTTTCACTTTTTGCACGTCAACATTGGGCTAAAAAATTGCAAGAATAACATAAGAATTAGAATAAGAAAATGAAATAGACCACACCTGGTAATAGAATCAGGAGCATTCCATATCTTCAGAATTCTATAAACATCCATGAGATGTTCAAAGAAATTTCCATGCTTGTGCCAACACTCTGAGGCTCCTTCTTCTAATAGTACAGACCTAAATTTAGGCAGTGAGAAAAAATGGGCAGTGGTTACAGGAAACAATTACAAAACCCTACCACAGTAGAAATTTTTTGCAATATATGATTCAACAGAGAACATATTCCCAAAAAAAAAAAAAACTCACTAAAACCATGGCAAGCGACTTACCTCAATACTCTGCACAAATTGTGTTGTGCTGTCGAAGATGCTAATCAGAAAAAATGGGCAGAGTTTGCATGAAAATTTTACAAAACCCTACAAAAGTGAAAAGATGATTCTTGAGCTAGACAAAAGGAGAGACAGTTCATAGTTCCAATGGTTGAGATTGTCGATTCAACTGCCCAGAAGTTTTTTCAGGTATGAGACAATTCTCGCGTGAGACAAATCCGATGGGAAAAGCCCGCAATAAATAGCCTATCAGCTAATAATAACTAGCACTTGCACCCGTGGGGGGTTCAAGGAAAACGCCGATAGGAAAGTGAAGGTGTGGAAGTTAAAAAAATTAACGTTATATAGTAAAAGTATATTTAAATTTTTTACACTTTTGTGGGGAGCAAGAAATTAATGTTAGTTTGAGAGAGATTCATTTTCATTCAATTAGGGGAAGTTGCTGTTAGAGTAATAAGTTATTATGCTTAATTAATTATATCATATTGATTAATTAATTAAGTCACTTATTCCTCTTTGTTACTTAAGCTAATATTAGGCACATTAATACTTAATTAATTATTAATTATTAAGTGTGCACACTAGGGTTTCATTTAGGGTTTCCCTTTTAGGGTTTCTTGATCTCCTTCATAAGGATTGATCTCTTTTGTAATCATTGATTTTCTTAATGCATTTTTACTTTGAGGTTACATAACATCTTCTTTGGTTCTTCATATCTTTTGCATGTGACAGGTATCCATCTTGCATGCAGGTGATCTTGGTTTTCTAACATGGTATCAGAGCTCTAGACCTGTAGCTGCTTGTTCGTGATCTGAAGATATGGCCTCTCTGTGAGTTTCAAGTGCAAGGGTTTCCATAGGCATCTTTTCTACAAGATCTGGGGGTAGCCATTTTTTCGGGACACTATGGGCTCAAATGGACGTTGCCATCACGTTCGTAGCATCCCAAAACCCTAGAAATGTCTGTCAAATCATCCATTTTGGTGCAGTTGATTCGGGAGGCAAAAATTTTTTGCCAGGGAGGCCGTACGGCCTCCCCAGCTCGCTTCCCGAGGCACAAAAATAAAAAAAATAAAAAAAATGGTGTATTTCTGGGGTTTGTGCTACGCTGCCAGTTCAAAAAATATTTCCTCCGCCTGGCGGCCACCGGGCAGCCACCCAAACGCCGCCACCGCTCATTTCTACCGCCGGTCTCCATTTCTACCCCCGAGGGCCCCTTATGCATTGGCTTCGGTCATATCGGGGACAAGGCGGTCTGCGCCTAGCCCCTAGCCGAACCCAGATCCCGCCCGTAGTCTTAATGAAGACCAGGAGCCCCACGTCCTCTACCTGTCGGCCATAGAATATTCTGCCAACAGGAGCATATTCTGATAGCTGCTTATGGAACATTCCGACCCGTACATGCAGAATATTCCGATCAGCCAGGGAATATACTGGTCATCGCCTAATTGTTCTGGCAAGGGTTTTTTTTTTTGCCCCGACGGCCAGACAGCCGTCAATTTTTTTCTCATGAACCGCTGACATCAACATGACGTCAGCGACTGTATGGCCACTCTTTGCCCCCTCCTAGTCCAGTTTGCCCTAAAGGAGCTTTTGTTTTTGGCTAACTTGGGCATACAGTATCAAAAATCAAAACAAGATATCAGAAAAGCTGGTTCCGAGACTTTCATTTGGTGTAGTTTATTTTATAGATTTTTATGTTTTCCTGCATTTATTGCTGTTTGAAGTTAGATGTACTTTTTATGCTTCCGAGCTCATAACTTTTTGCCACGATCTCCGTTTTTTGCCTCGTTTGAAGCGTTGGAAAGGTATTGAGGAGCTCTAGGTTGCTGTCCATACACTTTTTTTGTATCTATCCCAGGTTTATCAGTTAGTCCAGATTTGGCCCAATGGGTTGTTTGGCGATTACTTGGATGTTTTGGCAGTTGGGAGAGTGCATCTTGCATCTTTGCAATTCATTTTCAGTAATACATCATTCAATAATTGCTTGTTGCTTCATAGATTCCAGAGTTGTTCCCGTTTAGAGTTTTCCAGTGTTCCATGGCATCGGGTCTCTGTTGCTTTATCATGATTCCTTGAGTCAATCGTGACTCTCATCCGGGTTTTAGTAGTATATGTAAGAATATTTCCTTGCTTTGCCAAGATCAAGTTCTAGTGTTACTCTACGTAGTTCTTCCAAAGGCTTCTTTGCAGCATGTCATCTCATTGTAGGGGTTTTGTCCCACTAGGTTTTTCCTTCTCTACTCCATTCTTGCATTTGTAAATGGGTACTTGATCAGGCCTAGTTGCCGAGACCCATCTTTGCTTTCATGCATCTTATTCTAGTGTTTTAGCTTCTTCCTAAGTTCATCTTATAGTGTTAGAGTAATAAGTTATTATGCTTAATTAATTATATCATATTGATTAATTAATTAAGTCACTTATTCCTCTTTGTTACTTAAAACTTAGGCACATTAATAATAATTAATTATTAAGTGTGCACACTAGGGTTTCATTTAGGGTTTCCTTTTTAGGGTTTCTTGATCTCCTTCATAAGGATTGATCTCTTTTGTAATCATTGATTCTCTTAATGCATTTTTACTTTGAGGTTATAGAACATCTTCTTTGGTTCTTCATATCTTTTGCATCCATCTTGCATGCGACAGGTATCCATCTTGCATGCAGGTGATCTTGGTTTTCTAACAGTTGCATGGTGTTTCAGGTGGAATAATGGTTTTGTATTTGTAGTTGGGTAACCAGACCAGTGAACATAATAGACTATCTCCAAGGGAAAGGATTATAGAAGACAAAACAACAACAAACTCAAAGCAATCCCAGACACTTTGCAAAATGACTTAAACAAAAGAACAAGTTGGGGGACAGGGAATAAGGGCAATAAGTTTATGTTCAAGAACTAAAACCTGGCAAAGCAATGAGGCCCAAATAAAAATATCAAATCTGAAATCAAAGGAGCCTATGTACCCCAACTGCCACAGAATGTATAAAAGAAAATTTGAGACAAAGATAAGATAAATGCCTCTTACAGTTCTGTAAGCAAATACCAATTAAAGATTGGTCTGCAAATATTATAACTATGACCAACAGAAGAAGAAATATAGTTTGCTTATTGAATCTTTCTGCAATGTAAATGAAGTTGGCATGTTTTGCACGGTTATTTTTCTAGCTAACAGATTCAGGACAAGTTTGTAATGAACAAATCTGTTGCATTCTAATGATATCAAAGGTGCCCCTCTTATGTATATGGCAGGTAAGATCATGTGTCTCACTGCAATAGTACTATAGATTAGACAATCAATTTTGAATTCAAATATTGCTTGAATTCAGGTCAAATAGCCTGCCCAATATTAATTTGACAACCTGGGAGAGCATTCAAAGAGGGGATTTGCATCAAGCTTATGAATTGTTACACAATGAAAAGGGTGAATTTTTGAGAATTAGGCAGATCAGATTTTACAGTAGGTATAGTGCTACCATTGAAGTACTTGACAAGTCTCTCATGGAAATAGATTCACCTATTGATCTTCTTCATGGTATCTGAGAGTCCTTCCCTTTTTTCTCCATCATCAGGTGAAAAATATGATTCTATGTTTTTAGCAAGGGGGCAGTCCTCAAAATTTATGTCCACCAGCTGATTTGATGGTGAAGCAAGTCCACCTGTTCCATTAGATCCATGTATCATTAAATTCTTGGATTCATTGTTGCTCTATTGTAAGGTGCCAGCCATCGACATAGTAAAATAATTTGAATGGAACTTGTATCAACTTTCATGGTAGACATCAGTGTTTTCTTGTATGAACATCATGGGAAGTGGCTGCTTTCAGAAATAGTGAACAAGAGATAATAAAGTAATTGTGAGTGAATTGAAGTCACTGTTGGGACAACGTTGAAAGCAACACAAGAAGCTAAGGCTACTTCTGAGCAAGGCCTATTGGCATATTCTTCTAAAGATCCTCATCCTTTCCATGGACCTGTTCATACACAAGCCACATGGGTGAGTTTGACATGCTACTTCTAATTTTTCAAAAAAATTGTATGCTAGCTCAATGCATGGTATTGTTTGATCATGCAAATTTAATTTGTCTCTATGTGATGGCAGTTCAATGATTTTCTAAACACAATTTTCACTTCAACACCAACAATTGCACTAATAATTACAGTATTCATAGACAATACACTACAAGTTCACAAAGCAAAGAAGTATAGGGGAATGCTTTGGTGGGTTAAATTTCAAACATTCAAAGGGGATAACCGTAATGAGGGTTTCTACACACTTCCATTCAATCTCAATACATTCTTCCCGCCTACATGAAAATATTTATGATTTTTTATAAAATTGCATTTCCTCATAATATGTACATATTATTCTACTCAATAAAATGATCCAAGAATGGCTATTTTTAAGATGATATTAGATCTTATGAGAAAAAAAAGGAAGGAGATTAAATAATTTGGTTACAGTTCTGGTTCAAAGGTAGGGTATACCAACCATCCCTATCAACATGAATCAGTGCAATATTTTGTTGTGAACCAACAAAATGCCCAGCCATTAATAAGTCCATGACAAATCAAATGCATCAATGAAAATCTAAATCTTTCAAAAGCAACCATCAATGGGCTGATTGAGCCATAGTCTTTATCTTTTTAGGAGTGATGCTTAATGCCCCTGTAACATTTGTTGAAGCACTTATCTCCGCAACACACTAGCATAAGGAATAGATATGAAATTTTTTATCTACCTAAATAACATGACAAATCATCCCAACATCAAATGAAATTTTATGGTGGCAGATTTGCTCCTTGCTAAGACCATTTCCTTTCTTTCACAAAAAAATATGCCAAACGCATTTGTTTGGTCTATACTCTGCAACGTGGCTTTTGAAGGGAGATTGATTTTCAGTGTTGATCAATGAACTCTCAAATACATAGGAGTTATTAATAAAGATGTGTTTGGAGGAGAACAATGTTGAATGCTTTGATTACAGAGTTTCTATTTTTGTTCTTTAAAGAAGAAAAGGTAGAAAAAAGTTGCATATTTAGATTGGTGATATCATTTTGTGTATTTAGGCGATAATATTTTTTATTTCTTCAATTAAAGTTTGTGTAATAAGAGTAAAAAGGGTTGAGATTTTGAAATGCATGTTGAAGACCACCTCACTAAGATAGTCACTAATATAGTGAGAAAGATTATGTTATTTGAAATATATCGTATATTTATATTTGTGAAAGGACTTACATGTTTGTAATCACAAGGTATTGTTGTGAGGCTCCTTTCAAACATCGTATATTTATATTTGTGAAAGGAATTACTTTGGCAATCACCATTGTCGGTTTAATTTTTTGTAATTTGTATGCTGCCCAAATCGTTTATTTGTTCTGTTTTATTTCATTCTATGCATGGTTCTCTGGGAAGTTTTCTCATGCTGGTCTTTCCAAGCGCAATGCTCAAAAGAGTATTTTAGAACCTCATGATAGATGTCTCTGCTTATGAGAATTGAATCTGAAATATCTTGAACCTTTATACGAGGCGCTTTCTAACTTGCAGTCCCTTTATGGTTCACTTTCTATTAACTACCCTCAAATCATGTAATTGCACATCTTTGATAATTAATGCACAAGAATATGGACTGCTGGCCATTCGTAGAAATTTCCGTTAAATTATAGCTTTCTGCCAATAGTTGTTTCTCACCTTAGTAAATTGCGAAGGAAAATAAAGATCGCTAGCTGCGGAATGGGACAATCTGTGTAAAATTTTGGTTTTTTTTTTGCTGTGAAAAGCTTCTGGTTTGTAGATGGAGGATTGATACACTGTGTTTACAGTATACAAGGCGACACAAGTGAAGCTGAGCCATTGCATACAGGTGCAGTTTTGAATTTTTGAAGCAATTCTAGCATATATTTAAATTTTACCCTTCTGAGTATTTTTAAGAACTAGTGAATAGTTTGGTTTTTAATTTTTTGGGCTTAAGTTTGAGGAGAAATGGTAGATCTTTGGTTTATTTGAATGCTTTATGTTATAAATTAAGGTAGAATAGCACGAGAGAAGCCCTTTGGTTGAATTATTTCTGGTTGAAATTGAGTCTTTGAATCTTTTTTGCATAAAGCTGAGCTACAATGTTAAAGATTGAGGGGTTCCTTGTGTGTTCTTATGATGGAAAACAAAGGTTTTAAGGTACAAAACCATGAGGGAAGCACAGTAGTTCATGTTTGTGCTAAAGCTAAACAGAAAAGGGTAGGGAAGAGGTTATAAAATAGTTTGGATTTCATTATTTTTGGGCAAAAGACTGAGCATAAAGGCTAAATTTTGAGTATAATTTGAGCACCCGGAAAATGGGAAGTAAATAATGTATACACTGTCCTGTTCGTGAAAGCCTTTAGTACTGATACTTAAAAAATGAGATTTCCTTCGACATTAGTAAATTTGTAATTAATTGAAAATCCCAACAAAGGATTATTTACCATCCATTCCACATATTTCTGCAATGCACTCTTTTTCATTACCTACTATTAACCAACTGCCAATGAAAATAATTCATTGGAAGCTTCTAAAGAGGCTTCTAAGTCAGTAGGGAGTAATTCGCTAGGAGGTTTAGCAAATATTGAGATAAAGGAAGAGAGATAAATAATTGTTTTGGAAGAAAAAAACTATGAGAATGGATTTGCAAGAAGGAAGATGGATTAAGATTGTGCTCTTCTGTGTGGCAGTTTTATTTGTCAAGACATGTGTTTGGAGGAGCAAAGGTCTATATGATCAGTTTCATGTTGGCCCTTCTAAGTCTTCAACTCTTTTTGTATTTGGAGACTGGGGGAATGATAACTATATCAATACAAGAGTTGCTGCTCATGAAAATGTTGCTTCATGTTGGACAAGGTTTTTTTGGAAAACCTACTGGTTGATTCTCTAATGGCTGAACCATTTTTTATTTCTTAGGTAAACATTGCTTTCTCTAGAACAGAGGAAATTCCTTTTCTCCAAAGGTCATCAGAATGGGTGCTTTTTGGTAGGAATTATGTATTTCACACATTAGCCATTTTTTTTTTTGTTATGCAGGTGAAGCCCAAAAGTTAATCAGACTGCACATTGTTTGAGATTTGGATTTTTTTGGGTATCTCAAAAAATAGAGAAATTATGTTTTTTTTGGTTGGTTATTTGAAGTTATATGTAGGTAATATTTCTAAATTTGATTATGTAAGTGTATTTTTCATTATTTTTTCTAGTTATTTCATTTTGAACATGGATCATAGAGTATGAAAGAAAATAGAATATCATCACGAAAATTTTATATAGTCTAATTCAAAAATATTGTCAAGTTTTTATTATGAACTGTTAAAATGTGATATCCCAAATAACAAATGATTTGAAGGCTATTTACATTTTAGAGTTTATGGGTAATAGACAATTACACTGATAATCTGGTTTTGAATTTGGAATGATAGCCAACATGATGGCTGTGCATTATGTTGCTCCATTGTTTCAGCCTAGAGTGTAATTGGACATAACTAAGGGTGCAAATTTTGTCTCTGCTACAAGTGGATTGTTTGACTGTACACTTCAACATCGGGTGAAAATTACATTGTTGTGGGTAACTTACAAATTTTCTCAAATTTTAGATATTTTGAAATGATTATATCTATACATTCAAAAACTGGTTTTGATTTCAATTTGGTGTGTGATGAAACAGAATGGTATTTCATTTGGGCGGAAAGTAAATGAGTCCAGTTGAAGAGGAATATAAAGATTGGAAGGCAATATGTTTGAGGATTCTCCAAGATAAGTATGATAGAAACAGTCACTCTTTTGCCCCAGACCAGGAGATATTAGATGCTTTGAAGGAGAGTCCCATTGTGGACTTAATCAAGACACAAATAGGCCTTGAAGAGTTGGAAGTATTGTCAGCAGCAGTTGAAAATGCTAAGCACACAACAGGTCCTCATGTTTCAGTGTTCAATCACACACCTCCTTCACCAAGAAATCCGATTTTAATCTTTATAACTGCTTAACATTTTAAGCAAAATTCTGCAAACAAAACTGGAAGTGTAAACTATCTTTTCATTCTCATAGCTTCAGTGAGTAAGGTCAAATTTTAAGATGCAACCAACTTTTCCTTTCAAGAATTAATCAATGCCAAAGTTCAAGAAGAGCATACAAGACTTGGATAAAGTATTTCTAGCATGAATATATCAATCTGAAAATAAACTTTCAGAGTTATCTCTTCTTAGTAGATAGGATGTAGTGCCCCATTAGGTGGCACCCCTTGGAATCCCTATTAGGACTCTTGTTGTTATGGTCATGAAATCACGTGTGACATATTTTGAATAACCTAACCTTGTGTAATGTCTGGATAATCTGGGTAGCAACGTATTAAATTCTTGGTAGGGGCATGAATGCTTACATCCGGACGGTTTATGGTTAGGGTAGGAATGAGCCATCGGAATTGAACCAGATTTGACTATAGTGTTAATGGGGAAGGCTTAGAAATGGAAGGAAAAAATCTAATTAGGGGGGTAGGGGAAATTTGGAGAAGAAATTATTGACACAAATTAATCAATGAAGGGTTGCGCTGATAGCACTATACCAAATTTATTAAAAGTTACAATCACCATGGAAAGAGTAACAAGATATTAACACACGGGACCCTGATTCTCCTGCAGAGACTTTTATATCATAAGAGAGTTACAGTCACCATGGAAAGAGTAACAAGACCCTGATTTTGCTGATACAACTCATAGCTCATGAAGGGGAGCGACGAATTGGAAAAGGTAGGAAATTTGCAATGAACAAGAGGCATGAATCTTACCTGTTCAAACCAGAACTAGTGTTGGTGTAGAGCTTTTGAACCTTGAAGGCTTTCAATGACAGAGATCGATGGTGCTTTCATCTGTAAACAAGCCAGGATATTTATGGAAGTTGGGGGCGGTGGTCTTAGAGGAGACGAATGTAGCCAGAAAAGCTATTTTCTGTTGAGATTAGACATCGCCCTTAAGGTGTCGTCTATCATGCAAAATTTTCTGACCTGTGTTGTGCTTGGTGCAAGAAAACGAGAGCCATGAAACATTGTGCCCTGCGATTGACAGCTGCCGAATTCTTCAGGTCGGCAAAAGTTTGAGCGGCATTTCCAAATGCAATACCAGTCAGCGGCAACTTTGTCCAGTCAGTGGTAGCTTTGCAGTGAACCGAACACTGCTTGACGGCGGGCGTTCCTGTTTCAGGCGTGAGACAGGTTTTCAGTTGAACTATGCACTGGGGATCCCAAAGGTAGAGCCCATCAGCTAATAAAAATGAAAATTATGGTCAAGATTTTAGTAATGAGCACATTTTAAATTAACAAGCTTTTATTCTCTTTCATTTTTTTGTCTTGGTTTTTGCTTAATTCTTTATTATTTTTGATCTTTATGTTTGTGGCGTCTTTAATTGTAATGTATATATTTCATTTTTCTTACATTTCTTTGTTTATTATATCATCTTTTGTATATTATCTTATATATTTTTTAATCTTTTATTTTTTCTTCTCTATTTTTTTGTAATTCTATTTCTATTTTTCTTGGTTTATAATTTTGTAGATTATCTTCTTAATTTCAATTTATTTTATTCTTTTTATGAATTAGTTCTTTATTTGGGTTATTTTATCCTCATGTACTTGGTTTTTAATGTTTTCATTTTATTTTTTTGTTTTTAACATTAACATTTAGTATTTTAAGAAATAAGCATAGCTCCTTTCTCTTTCTTTCTTTGTGTCAAAGTTTTTGCATTTTTCTTTTTAGATTTGATCTTTATGTTTGTATTGTGAAGCTATTATGCAATTTGCATAATGTTATTATATAAGCTTTATTATTTTTATAAGCATATGTATATCATATGCTCATTATATAATCATTATTTATATATTTTACATATGTAAATTATAGATCATTATATATATATATTCTTTTAGTTGTTGTGCCTCTCTCTCTTTAGTTTTCAATTTTCACTTCTTTACTTCTTTGTCATATTTAGTTTTTTTAAAATTTCATTCTCCTCGTCTCTTTTATTTATTTATTTATTTTCCTCTCATTAAAAAAGTCAATCAAATCTTCTGTTGGTTATCTCCCTCTCCTTGTTTTTTGTGTCCTATCCCCTCAACTTCTTTCCCCTCTTCTTTTTAAGCATATTGAGTCTGCATCTAACCATCTTTCATCTCCTTATGCTCTTTATCATCCTGATGATGGATCACTGAGTGTGATCCGAAATGTTGATGAAAAACTCAAACACAATCTAAATCCATAAATAACAAACTATAAATGCTACATACATATATAAAATTATTACTAGCAATTGCACCTTGGTGTGCAATAGGTACGTTGAAAAGGTATGAAAGGTCAATTAGAGAAAATTTTAGTGTATTTTTTCAGAAATATGTGTAGTACATGAGGTCAATTGGTAGGTCATTTAGCAAATGATGGTGTTTATGTAACAAAGGTCTCAATTAGCACTCACTCAATAAATATAATTCTTCATTAAACAAAATTATATATTTGTAATAGTAAATTTATTACATGAGTTCAGTTTATTTTTTCTCTATCCACCTCTCTATATCTTATCTATATCTCCCTCTCCATTTTATGTATTTCTCTCTCTAGATTGTATATCTATCTCCCTCTCTCTTTTATGTATTTCTCTCTCTATAAGTTTGTCTGTCTATATCAAACGTCATGCTACCTTGAGCATAACTCCCCAAGGGGACATACTATTCTTGGATTTTTGACATGAAACAAGTAATCAAAAGTTATTTATTCTTTTCTCTATCTCTTTTTCCCTTTCTATCTCTTATATTTCTATCTCTCTTGCATTATCTCTCTTTTTTCTATTCCTTTCTCTTTCAATTTGTCTCTCCATCTATATCTCTATTCCTCTTTATCTCTCTACCTCTATATTTCTTTGTCTCTACCTCTTTATTTTTTTATCTCCATCTTTATCTCTTCTATTATAATTTAACTAATTTATATAATCATACTTGTAAACTATTTGTAATATCATTATTTTCCTCTAGTAAATGTAGAGTATGTAAACTTATAAGTAGCTTAGTATATATTTGAGAATTGTATGCATATTTATCTTCCACACTACATAGTTGGGCCCTTTGAGGAGTTGGGCATTTAATTTAGAAGAAATTTTGGTGTTCATATGATGACACCACAAAAAAAAAAATTATTCCACAAAAAATATTTATTAGTAGTTTTATTTATAATATTTTATTATTAATTATGGCGGGCTACGATTGAAAATAAGGTCTTGACGAAGGTTTTAGAGTATGTTTATTAAAATGAAAATTATGGCCAAGATTTTAATAATGAGTACATTTATTTAGTCATTTTTATTTGTCTAATATTAGCCATTTGTTTAGTCATTTATTTAGTCATTTAGTTGTGATTTTACCTGATGACCAAATTAGTCACTTATAAATGACCAAATTAGTCATTTATTTTCCAAATACTACTAGTGTTAGTCATGTGACTAAAAGTGTTAGTCATGTGACTAAAAGTGTTAGTCATGTGACTAAAAGTGTTAGTCATGTGACAGTTTTAGTCATGTGACTAAATTTTTTAGTCACATAGTCATTTATTTGCCAAATTCTACTAGTGTTCCACCTCATTTGCACATCACCATTTTCAAGCCACTTCACATTCCACATGTCAAGATGTGAGGGCTTGTGAGTCCTCAACTCACCATAGCCCTACATCTTGGCCTTGTTGGTTTAATCTCAACTATCCATTTCTCTAGAGAATCCAAAATTCTTTATAAATACCCTCTTTTCTCTCATTTGGGAGACTTTTGCATGCCATAGCCAAAACTCTTGCAGTTTTGTTATTTGAGTCCACACTTAGCATTTGTATCAATTGTCATACAATTCCAACCATCTTGCATCCTCATCTATTTTCCATCAAAGGAGCATACAACATCACAAATCAAGGGCCAACCAAAGAACAGCTCAACAAGGCAAAATTTTCCATTTTGTTTTGTTAAAGCTAATCATTTGCCCAATCTTGAGGTGCAGGGTGTTAATCTTTGCTTTCTTGCAATCTTTTGTTTGCTGCTTTCTAACATATATTTTCACCTGTTCACATATATATACTTATATACATGCTAATTTGTGATGTATATATAGTAATGTTTACCATGCCGCTAAATTATCAACATAGCACATATCATTTTAAACATAGCTTATGCTAAGAATAGTGCACAACTTATTATCAGTGGAAATGGTGTTGAATGAAGAAGAAAATTGAGAAGGGGGAGAATCATTTGTAGTAAATTAAAACATCAAAACCCTCAACAATAATCAGATCCACAAACATTCATTAAATCCTTATTCTGTTAAAGTGATTAATCATGAAATGCAGATAACATAAATTGAAATAACAACACCATACACAGGAGAACACCAAATTTACGTGGAAAATTGAATGAGGTAAAAACCATGGTGAGGATTAGATCACAATATAAGTAATTAAAAAATTGGTACTAGGGCTCACTGCCAGAATATGACACACTATCCAAAAAGGCTCACAGTCAGGGCTCACTGCCACAGAAAGAAACAAAGAAGATAGAAGAGAAATGTTACACAGAGAACAAATTTTCAATGTAGCAAGGAATCCACTACAAATGCTCCAACACTTTTGTAGTATTTCATGAAAGATTGTGGACACCTTCAGCTCATTGCATTCAGGAATCCAACACTTTGAAGTTCACACTTCTCTGCTCAAATTTGCTTCTATACTTCTATAATTCGCATCACATTCATTAATCACACTATCTTGCATTTATCTTGTCTCTCTCTTACATCTTACAACAATAACAATCTTATTTATAGCATCCTCATCCTTGAAAACCTTCTCCAAGGTCAGCATCTATATGTTACATTTAAAATTTCAAATTAGGTCTGCACCTAAACATTCCCACAGTGGATAGGAATGAAGGTGACCCATATAAATCCTTAATTAGGACCAAATAAATCCTAACACACCTCAACACACTTTCATAAACTTCACATGTAGTGTTAACACAAGGTCAGCCAATACTTGTGCTAAACACCATAAAACATTAAGTACACGCTTCCTTAAATCAATCTAAAACTTTCAAACAACAAAATTCACTTGAACACGATCTAGAATAATCCATGAACCACCCGAGATCCAACAAAGACTTCATCTAAACTTGCATCACAGAAATACTTCAACCCAAAACATTCGGTTAACCCTATACACACTTTGATGCATGAAACACACACTATACTATACTAAACCAAGTGAAACCTTGAATTCTGAAAGATACAAACATTATAAGAAACTTCCTAGATCCACACAACCTAAAGTCAAACTGTGGAGAAATGCGGAGCAAATAAAATTCTCCCAAACCATAAAAACACCACTAAAAAATTGGTTCACACACTGGTGAAAATATCCCTCTACATAGCGATCTAGAAACCCAAGTTTAGGACATATCAACTAATGACAACCTTGAGCAACATATCAGATCTGTACAGGCATAGCATCAATATAGAAGAAACACAGAGCACATCCTAGAGCACATTTTGAACACTTGCACAACATTGTTTTCTTTGTTTATCAAAATTTCTCAAAAGCACTTAGAAACCAAGTGCTAGAGAAACCATCTCAACACATTACTTCATTCTAACACATCTCCAGACACTGTAACAAAAATATAGCTTCATGTACTAACAACACTTCCTCAATATCTCCACTATACATGCACAACCTGCAACAACCTATTTTCCTCTTTTTCACAATTTTCTCAATATCCTCAACATCTTCATCATGCAACAAACTTCCTCAACACATAGTTGAAATCAATGACAACACCAACCTATTGACATCCTGATGACATCAATGACAACACCTTCATACTTGCAACAAATAGTTCTTAAGAGAGTAGCACATATATATTTGAATGATGTTTAAAACATATAAAGTGCAAAGTATATGAATATGGAAAGCGCTATATAAAGTGCATGGTATCCAATGAATTTCAACATGTTAATATCACTGCCAAGACTTTGTCAAAATAAAACATTAGTAAATGATTATGCATAGAAAATTAGTTGATCAAGTCAAAATAGAAAACATCGACCATGATAAATAGTGCGAAAGAGATAAATCGATTAGAAGTCTATTTCTCAATATAAATTTCTAGAATGTGAAGCATTTGAAATATGTGGAAATGGTCATGAGTGCAACTATCTATGTAAGTCAACCTGTAGAAAATATATACTTTGCATTTCTAATTATCTTTCTTGTTGTTCATTTGTGAAGTGGGACTCATTCACCATGGTTGTGTATTTGTTCACTATGCATCAATTTTAGCTGCCACCTTTTCTTTACCTTGCTAAGTCAAATTATTTGAGCTAAGAAGTGTCATTCCTAATACCCTATTTTTAGCTTTTAGTTGCTAATTTTTTTTTATAAATAGAGGAGCTATTTACCTCATTTGGATGCACATTTGCATTCTTGCTGTGATTTTATGAGCTATTGTATTTTGATTTCTTGAGTTGTGAGAGAGTTTCTAAGAGAATTTGAGAGGGGATTTTGAGAGGGAGTCTTGGGTAAAGTGGGGAAAAGCTATTTGGAAGTTGTTTACTGAGTTGGGAAGGCTTTGTTGGGAATCTGAATCGGTCAATTGGAGCATTGCATAAATAGGCATGTTGATTCCTACTCTTTTATACTTTGTTTTGTGTTTTTGAAAAGATTGTGTGACATTGTTTGTTTTGTTTGGAAAGTTAGTTCTATTGCTTATTAGGGAAATATTTTTTTATTATTTTATGAAAGTGAAAGGAAGCTTGTTATATTTAGTATAATTAAGATCCATTTTGTTTGATGTGTTTGTGTTAGAATTGGCTCAAGAGATAGCCTACCAATATTTAGAGGCCAAATGGAAAGCACAAGAGAGAGAATATGAATATGACAAGAATAAACTGTATTCTTATCAATTATGCAACTATGATTCAATGTGATATGTACAATGTATGAGAGACCCCTTGGTTATATAGCCACGGTGAGACATAAGATAACATAAGATTATGACAAGTGTAGATTAATCTTATGATATGAGACAACTTATCACAACTACCTAGGTCACATGTGTTACAAGTCAAAAGATAAGATAACAACTAATGAAAACTAACACCTTCTAGATAGATTCCTAGGACCTAAGTAAACTTAACATGTAAATAAGTCCCCTAGTAATGAATTAACTAGGTACAAGACTTTATTTACACCAACAAACCCCCTTAAGTGCAACTTAGGGAGTAGCTAATTATTATACAAATGACACAAAGATGCAAGGATGGGTCCCAACTACTAGGCCATGTTAGGTACCCATGTACAAATACAAATGAAATCTCTCACAAACGGAGAAAAGGAGAAAACCCAGTGGGACAAAACTCCTCCCCAAAAGAGAGATGAAATACAATAATGAAATGCTCTCAATGATGCATGAGAAGGAAAAAAACCCCATGTGAGGAAAAATTCCCCCCATAAGAGAGAAGAAGAAGAGAGACAATGCAGCCCCCCCTCAATGTTGAGTCTCCTACAATGATTGTAGAAACTCAACATTGAATGCTAAAGATAATCTAAAATCGTTGAACAACATTCCTCCCCTTAGGAAGATACAAAACCAAGAATGTATGCAAGAGTTATTCCCATTCCTAAAAGGAAGATGAGGGATGATAGATGATATGTGATGATGTCTCTGAATGATGCTCAAGTGTTTCCATGTCGATGTCGAAAGCTGACACACTCCAAACAGGCATTCTAGGCCACACTATTGAAGAGGACAATCCAGAATCTAGTAGAGATGAATGTAGAACACAATCCAAAGACAATGATATCCCCTATAAAGACAAAGAAGCCTCCTCCAAATGTTGTCCAAAAGTATCTATAGTCATGTCAAACTATAAATAATGATCATGTAGAGAATGAACAAGAGGGTCAAAGTGTTCCCTTGCAACAACTAAAGAGGGATCTTCTCCATAAAGAGAAGATGAATGTCACCAATGATGTCTCCTAAATTTGCAATATGAGACTCCTCAAACAAGTCTGAAATACTTGTCAAGAAGCCATTAAAAGTAGCCAAATCTGAAAGACAATGAGGTATGTCCCATTGTACCAAAAATGTGGCAACACAAGCATCCTCAGGTACAACAGTAGATGAAGGAGATGAGATCTTAATGCATGTCATTTGACTACACCTATCATCCCCCATTGCATCCTCAAAACATGATGAAGTATGAGAACTAGATGATTCTGCAATGCTGGATTACAAGAGCCCTCAACCTCAAGATGTTGACTCATAGATGAAGAAGATGAACCCTCTAAATCTAGATTAGGATCCACATAAACTAAAGTCTTAATAAATCTCTTTGTAGGAGGAGAAGGAGAAGGTTCTATTTCATCAAAACTACCATACCTTTCTCAATGAGCAAGTGTTTCAACTATTTTATCATCAATAGGTTGAAAATATACAAGTGAAACAAAACAATCTGTAATAGGATCCTTTGGGAATGGAGGTTCATTCAAGTCTCTATACATCTCCCAAAGTTTGGTCATAAGGTCATGAGGGATCTCAATACCATCAATGACCACTTGTGTATCAATATCACAACTACAACCAATTACTCCTAGGATATGTTTTTTTTTTCAGGTCCCACACAACTCTCTTCTATTTTGATGAAGGTTTAGGAACTAGTCCATAGAGATATGGCAAAAGATTAAGCCACCTACAATGTGTTAGGTTTCCATCTCACCAAGACTTAAAGTTCCATCAATTTAACCTTAAATAAATACAGTAGGATGATTTTTTGTGCCCATATTAAACTCCTCAACTTTAGTAGCACAATAGACCAATCAAGAGACATAAGCCAATAAAGACAAAAGATTACCCGGCCCCCCCCAAATTACTCAATCATGAAACCCCCCAAGCAATATCTGATTTGTGGCACTTTATACTTAGTGTGATTATAGATGCCACTTGCCAAAAACAACAAAGTGGTCTTGATCTTGGTACATGAAAATACCAAAAATAGGCCACAAAATCAAGTACAATTTTTGGTACAAAATGAGATCAATCTAATCATACCACTAAAGAATACACAAAAAATTATGCACTTTAAAAAAAAACTACACCCAAAAATGTTATTGTAGGAGCAAGATATGAGCTCCCGAAGTTCCCAAAATGAGGATGAAGCAGCAAAACCTATGAGAATCTACAATTTTTAAAAAATACAGACACCAAAACCAAAATATGATTCACCACTGCAAAGAGCATGAAATTATACCCCAAATAAAAACATAGTTCTCTAAGAAAGGAGTCAAAATGAGTGAGATATGAGCCTTCAAAGTTTTCCCTTCAAAACTAAAATGCAAACGGTGAGGGGGCCAATTTTTTTTTTTAAATGCTTACATATTGTTGACATCAGCAACACACGGGCATAAATTTGACGACTATATAGTTGTTGCCTCTAATTGTCGGATTGGCTGGTTTGACCACCGATTATTCCAAATGACAGAATATTCTAAGAATCTTGCTGGTCAGGGAATCTCGTGGAATCTTTAGTTTGTAGGGCCGATTTTTTGAAGAACTCTCAGTTGTTATTTTTAATAGTACCAGTTTTAATTTTAACTGACTGTCGTTAGGAGGGGGCGAGACCTATAGGGTTCACACCATGTGGAGCCCTTGTAGGCTCTCCACATACCTTTGAGGGTACAACAGGTTTGTGGTACCTGCGTAAGTAGGTATGGAAAATCTGTTGTATATATATATATATTTTTTTTAAATCAAAACTTTTATAACATGAAAATTAAAAAAACTGCAAATAATTTTTTTTTTTTGATATTTCTATTTTTTTTACAAATATTTGTACCAAAAGATGAAGGATTATTTTTTAAAATAAAAATCATACCCTCAACAATGATGGTGACTTGGGGGTCGTACGTCGGCTCCTTGGGATTTTTTTTTTCCCTTGGTGGACACTGTTCGGATTCAAATGATTTGACAATTGATCTTAGGGTTTTTGGCCCTTTTGGATGTGATGGCAAGGTTGAAATTGACCCAAAATGCTCCAAAAATGCAGCTACCTTCCAAATCTAGCAACCACTCTTCAACTTCAAAACTTCATAGATTTGTCCTCATATGTCTGATTTGGATGAAACAAAAGGAAAAACCAACTTTCTCGAACCCTCTGAACTCAATGGTGAGCTCATATTTGCACCAACAAGCTCTAATTTGAACCTGCAATAAGGAGCATACTCAGCTGTTCAAGATTTACCAAGATCTCTCAAAAAATGGCTAACCAAAGGCACCCAACCCGCTCTGATACCATGTTAGAATTGGCTTAGGAGATAGCCTACCAAGATATAAAGGTCAAATGGAAAGTACAAGAGAGAGAATATGAATATGACAAGAATAAACTGCATTCTTATCAATTATAAAAATATGATTCAATGTGATGTACATGTACAATGTATGAGAGAACCCTTGGTTATATAGCCAAGGTGAGACATAAGATAACATAAGATTATGACAAATGTCTAAATCTTATGATATGAGACAACTTATCACAACTACCTAGGTCACATGTGTTACAAGTCAAAAGATAAGATAACAACTAATGACAACTAACACCTTCTAGAAAGATTCTTAGAACCTAAGTAAACTTAACATGTAAATAAGTCCCTTGATAATGAATTAACTAGGTACAAGACTTTATTTACATCAACAGTTTGTACATATTCTAGATATTAAGGAATGGGTGAATATAGTGGGTATTAAATACTGGGACATAGGTTATGTAGCTAATGGTTAAACTAGTTGATTCATAGTGTTACTATGGTTATTTCGTAGATGTGTTAGTTTAACATAGAGGTAATAGGTTATTCCTAGGGTTAGGATAATCTAATGAAGGGGATAGCCTATGCATAAGTTATGAATGGTCATTTATAAATTGAGCTAGGAAGGTGGGTGAGCGTGTGACATACACTTTGAAATTAAGAGTGATGAATACTTTGGCCAACATAGTGTAAGTTGCCATTGTTTACATTGTTAGTTCATTGTGTTTCCAAATTTACACACTAGATAGGGAATGCCATATGAGTAGGTTGTAGCCATTGTATGACAGATCTAGAAATGTTTAGGACACTCCACCAAGCTCAAAAAAGGTCACATGTTATTATGAGGTTACCATACCAATCTCTTCGTTGAAGGGTAGGGCCATCTATTAGTTTGATAGATGTGCGGGGGACAACAGTTAGTCCAAGGTTGGCAAAAAAGTGTGTGAGTGATGCTTCTCCTCATCAATTAGAGACCAAGATTTGAAAGGGGATTACCTGGACCATTCGTACATCTTTTTCCAGTAAGCTCAATGGAGCCTTGTATATGTATTTTATATCCATTATGATGGAAATATTGTAAAAGATAAATGTTATCATGAATTATTGACTATGTTATCAATAAATTGGAAAGTTGTAATACTTTGATATAATGCAATGGAAAAGTTCGGAAAAATGTTTATTTCAAATATGCATGTTATCTTTTATATTTAAGGAAAAAATTTATTGCTCTTAATGGATAGATGCTTGAAACTTTTCCTTGAGGTTAAAACATAGGAAAATTACTATGTAGAACAATGGGCATGGTACAACAACACATGAATTCACTAAATTAAACCTTATTCTGATAGAATCTAGAAAGAAATTGCAGATTTGAAAAGAGATTGATTTTATGCACCTGTGATAAAAATCCTATGTTGAGTGTCCTTCTGGGCCTTGAAGGGGGAATGAGTCTTGATACAGAGGTTGAAAATTTGTTTTTACAGTCCTCTGGTCCTATGTTTTCACTCTCGATACCTCTGATTTTCACAATCGAAAATTCAGAAATAAATCCTAAAAGTGAGTTTGCATGGCTTGACAACAACTTTGACAACTTTTGCAATTTTGACAACTTTGATAGATCTTCAATCCTTCTTCACCTACAAATATGTAAACACAAAGAGAGGGAAAATTTGTTTATTTTTGGTGAATGGGGGTATTCCTTGGTCAAACCCTGTTTTGGTAATTAAATCATGAATTGAAACAATGAAACATGAAAGGAATGATGAATGAAAAATTGCTATGTTGCAACTCACCAAACCCTTGAAGGATTGAAACTTAGTAGATCACTCCAAGGTCTTTATATTGCATGAAATGGCTTGATTGATGATGTGATCTTGATGCTTGAAATTTGATTTGAATGCTTGAAACCTACATCACAATGTTAGCTCCAAAAACATGCATGATGCTTGATAAATTTGACATGATGCTTGAGATCTATATTGTTGCAACAAATTCTTCAAAAATATTCTCTTGAACACCTTTGACAATAATCTTAGCTTTACGAATAATCTCTTTCTTGTGCTAGGATTTGAATTGATAAAAAGACCTTGCTTTTATTGATAATTTTCTAATTTCCTGAAAATTAAACATTACAAGCCAACACTTAAAACTTGAATTTAAGACTTTAAGATGCCACCAAAAACATATTTAAAATTTGAATTTGTGATCATAAAGGGGACCCATTCACCCAAGGGCAAATGGGTCCTAACCTAAATTGCTAGGACCTATTCATTTTGAGGTGTTAAAAATGATAATTGCAATGATTAAATCATAATTCCCTTTCAAAAATTACAATTAATTAGGCTTGTAGATGCATAATAGGGCCAATTAGAGGCTTAATTAAGTCCAATTAATTAAGGGACCAAAACATAGTGTGAAAATGTAAAGGAGTATATTTTCTGACACTACAACTAAGTACTCATAAAGACATTAAGAAAGTATTGTAGTGTATTTATTAAGTTGTGACCACAAATGACATTTGGAATGTTATAAAGTTGACGTGTCACATCATTAGGTTTCAATTGTAAAGTCACACATCATTACATTGTGCCAGTTTAACTAGTAAGTGTCTTCTAATATTGTTCTCTCATGGTTTGTAATGTTTAACAATTGACGTGTATAATTTATTAATATTATTTTTCATTTTTGAGTCCATAATTATTTTTTTATATTGTGGATGCTTGAACTTGAGACCTTTTAGATCCCTACAACAACGGCCTTGCTTCATTTTTGAGTCCTTCATACTTGACATTCTTCGCTTATTAAATTGGCTTACAATAAATTTTCTTTGTATATGCCTTGTATGCGTATTTTATCCTCCACTGTAGTGGTTGATAAGGTCGCATGAACTTTATACATTTTTCTTAATCCTAATATGGTTTTATTATTCTAATAGCTTTGTAGAGTAGGATGATCCAAAGGTTTTCTTCATACATTTGGAAAGATTCAAAGAGATCAAAATTGCTACTTATAATTGAGTAAGTATATATGTTCAATTTTTTTTGAGTTTTGCTAAGTTCAAGCTTAAAAGTGGTTTGCTAAGTTTGAGCTCAAAAGGGGTCTACCAAGTTTGAGCTGAAAACTCTAAGTGTCAATAATATGGCTCACTTTTAACCTATTTGATGCTTACTATCATCTATATTTTCAATCTTCTTTTCCAATTAGTTGTTAAATTCCAAGATTAAATTCAACTTCAAATGGTTTAATTTTGTGGGGGTTTTATATTCTAATGGTCTTTTCTTTGCGGCCAACAAGAGAACAGTGTGATTTATGTTGAATCTTATCTTAATTTATGCTTAGTTCAAGTAACTTGAACTAACATTATTTTAATTCTCATGCATGTTCATTTGAATAAAGGACTTCATAACTATGTTCACTCGTGTTTTCTTTGGATAATTCTTTGGCGCTATATAACTTCATTTGAACACTTTGAAAATTCTCTTCAAGCGATTAATTTTACATAGTAGATTAAATTCCATTGGTCAAAATAATCAAATTAATATTTAGTCCTAGATTTTTTGTCAAATGGTTGGGAAGGCATGATCCCAATTAGGTCATGAAAAGTTAGTACTATTAGCTTATTAAGCTATCATTCTTATTAAGTAGTCAAACCTACTAATAGTGAATTGAAAGCACACTAACATTCCCAATGTGTTGAATTTTAGTAAGAACATAGTACAATAGTTTTATATTTAAGGGTTTTCAAGGTTATAGATGGGTGTTTAAGGTATTTATGTAATAGGTAGTTGCATCATTGTCTTAGTTATTGCAAATGGATCATGGTGATTTTGGATGTGTCAAGGTCATTGTGCATTGATATAGACGAAAGTTGTGCCTTTACTAGTTTGAAAAGAATATTAACAAATGGATATTGTCATTGTTCTTTGGCATTTTATAGGTTAAAGTTAAATTGACTCTTTCCTCAGTTATTTAGGGATTTGAAGCTATAGGTGTAGGGACAAGTTTTCAAGAATAAAAAGCTTAAGGATGTTGTAGCATGTTGTAGGTATATTTACTATGATACGAGACTTCAAATTTGCATATCTAAGAATATCATTAAAGGATCATAATAACATCATTAAGAAGTATCCTAAATTTTCTTGTCTAAATATAATATGAGGCGATAAATTCTAGTCTCAAGATAATGATAATGAAGGACCTCCTCAATGAGATATTTTGTTATTTAGTATTTAGCTCTACTTAACTTATTTATATTTATTTCTTTGTTTTCTTGTAAGTTTTCTCTTATTTTGAAAAGCTATATAGAAATTATTACACAAGTAATTTCTATTATTAGATTTATGTTTCTTGAATTTGGTAGAGTCGATCTCAATTTAACTTTGGGAAATATTATTAGAATAGCTTTATGAATATTTTGAATCACATGGCCAAATGTTGCAAGCTATCATAGTTGATTCTTGAATTTCACTTGCTCTATTTTGATGCCAATTGAATTTGAAAAACAATTACGAAATAGTTACTCATTTTTTATTGGAAAAGCCAACTATGGTAGGCCATCTTAATGGAAAGTTATAAAAATATACTTAGAAGAATTTATAGTTTCTTTTTTTTTCTATTTTTTGTGATTTTGTGAAAAGTTTACAGCCCAAAGCTAGTTTTAGATTCGATTCTAAGTTTTTAATTTTAATTTTATTTGTTAAGATTATGTGATTTTTTTTACAATATTCACCCCATTTGAAACTCTCTTTTATAAAAAATACTTATGGTATTTTGCTTTAGCCCACCTCATTTTGAAATTTTGACTTTTATCTATGGTGATTGTTTGTTTGAGTTTATGGGTTTAAGCAATTATAATCACAAATCTATGAATCTAGGAAGTATGATATTAAAATACCTCCTCAATGAGAGATTTTGCTATTTAGTATAAATAGTTCTAGTAACTATTATCTAGAAAGTTGTTCCCCTAGAGATAGAAAATAGATAGACTAAAATTTTGGCTCCCAAACAAGTAAAAATGTTTAATAAAAATAATTATATTTGTAAGTTGACTATAACAAGGAAAGTTCATTTATTTACTAACCTTAAATTGTAACAGTTGTCTTTATGTAAGCTTGCATAATAGTATTAAATTCAATCAACTTTTCAAGTACCATGCTAATGCAAGATTAAAGATTATAACTGTGAAAAAGAATTTACAATGCAAAAACTATATAGTAGTATATAAAAGAAATACACATAATGGAGTCGGTTGCATAAGCCAATAGGAATTTGGGAAAAGTATGCATTGTTCAAGCATGGATTAGTGGAGTAAATAAATACAAGTGGAGATTGTAGTGAGTAGTAATGGTAGACGACAATGTAAGAAAACACTTCTTATCATTACATTCAAGTTTTTAACTATTTTCTAGAAACAATGAAATAAAAGTCATATTAATGTTTGAACAAGATATGCCTATTTATCTTCATTGCAATCATTGTAGTGGTGACTATAACTATAGTTATTAGTATTTTCTATATTAGATACTAGTTTTTTTTAAGAACAATGAAGCATGTGATATTCTAAATGAATCATCTGATGTTGAGGGATTCTTAAACAATATACCTAGCATGCCAACCAGTTTCTCTTATAGGTACTCTACCAGATGGAAACTTGGTGTCCATGGAAAAGTTAGAGGATATTGGGTAAGATAAGAAAGAATTCCATTTATATGTGGCTACCATCACAAATATACATCTCATTAGACTCCAAGGCTTTTGTGCATAGAGATTGCACCGATTATTGGTCTACGAATTCAAGGCCAATTGGTCTCTTGATAGATTCCAATTAAAAAAAAAAAAGATTCCTATTTAAATAAATTAAGTAAGGGATTATCTTGGATTGGGACAAAAGATACAATATTGAACTTGGAACCATAAAAGTATTAGCTTACCTTAATGCATATTATAATGTAACAATAATTTGTGTGGCATAAAAGAAAATATATATTCATTTAGATGATAACTATATTGCTAAGGTTTTAAAATTTGGGCTTGCAAAACTTATAACCAAAGAACAAATCCATGTCAAGTTACAACCTTAAGGGACACACATTGATGAGAAATAAATAGGCTCTAATAACAATTGTTGAAAATTCAATCTCTATCCAAAAATGACTTCAATGAATGAGATTTAAGACTTGGAATACAACAACATGAAAAATTGAAACTTATGTACAAATCATAAAATTAAGTCTCCTTAATATGAAAACACCATGTGATTAGATCCATCTTTATGATGCCAAAAATCAACCAACATAACATGCTTATAAACACTACCTTGTGTAAACTTATAACCAAAATATATAAAGAATAACATCACCATAAGATAGCATTAATGATATACAAATCAAAAACATAAGAGCATCACATAACACATGATTTACGTGGAGAAACACTTACAGGAAAAAACTCCACCAAGAAGAGAGACCAAATATGGTATCTTCAAATAAATGAGATTACAATGCATTCACTTTCATTCTCCTCTTTTCCTCCAACATGGAAGCACCTGTTTACCTATGAAAAACCTTCTTATGCCTTAACCTATCCTTTCTCCTATAATGAAACTCTATATTCAACTGTTGCTCATAATTTTTGCATCCAAGAAGTTGATTTTATAGACTTGTAAAAACATCTTAAGCCCCAAACATGGCTCCCAAAGACAAACCTTCATTCTAAAATTCCCTAACCCTTGGATTACCACCTTAAAATGTGAAAAGACTCTAATTTTGGCTCTAATACTTTCCCTCGAACTTGAGTGTTCAAACCTAAAAGATCAACATTACATTAAATACAATAAATGATGGAATACCAAGAGACACATGTTGCCTCTTTCCAAGCTCCCACTTGGAGAATACCAATAGACACTCATTTGTTCTTTTCCTTATGTTTTATTGTCCCATTCTAGGCATCCACATGTGGGGAAAAAATATTAAATATTTATGTCCACAAATCACATTTATCGATGCTATTAGAACCCATCACCCCTTATGAATGTAATATAAACACTGATGAGAATAAATATTACAAAATATTTTCCCAATACACCCTAATTTCCTAGGGACACTTTCCAAGGATGTTGGAACAATGCAATATGACATATGATTTACAAGGTAGATGGCACCTTAATCCTAACATTCCCCCACTTGACATCATACATTATATTTATACATCCATAGGAATCATAAATAAGGGAAAAACATCCCTTATCCAATCTTGTACCATTTAAATATTCACCATGCTCTCATGATCCAATAAGATACATGAAAAAGCAACCATGATAACCACCATAAAAACAAAAAAAAACTCCTTACATCCTCCAACATGCCACTTATGGAAGAAAAAGGAACATGCCAAGGTGAAATGTATATCATCTATCACTGAAACCTGCACCTATATTTACATGAACACAAGTGTAGAGAGGTAAAAATTTAACACCAAAAGCATAAAACATCAAAGGAAATGAAATCAAATTGAAAGCATGACTCTATACCTTTGGTGGCCCTCAGGATTGAGCTCAAAAGGCACCCCAATCTTGTTGGATTTTCTCTAGTATGGATGTGGATTGCTCACAAGATAGCACTAGTATAACATTAGCCAATTTTCAAGATGGAGAAATGGGAGGTTGAAGGCCCAATTTATAGAAAATTGGAGGGGGAAATGGAAGGCTAAGATTGAAAGTTAATGAAGGGCTAGGATCGCTTGAGAATGTGGTGCATGGATCAAGGGTGTGAGTTATTAGAATTGTGACAAGTGTCACAATTAGGTGTGAGGAGAGGGATGAGGTGTACTCATACATGTGTGAGAAAACTTTGGGATGACAAGCAATTAAATTATGGAGGCTATGTGTAAGATAGTGGAGGTAGGTGGGATTTATCTCATTAATGAGACAACATGAGGGGGTTGAGAATGAATTTTAAATTGAGAAATAATGGTAATGATGGTGGTTAAGATAATTAGCTTAATATGATAGGTGGAGTTAATAAACCATAGGTTTATTAAATTAGGTGCAGTTAATAGTTGGAGAATGAGATAATAAAGGTTAGTAGGTTAATTGATCAATGGTTAATTAACACAATTAGGATGAAAAGCATAGGGGATTTTAGTGGGATAGTTTTGAGTGTCTTGCACTCATCCAATTTACATAAAGTTAATTATTTCGGTTAGACTTATGTTGCATCTACATGAATAAGGCTTTAGGTTATAGATTTGAGGTCATTTTCTATCTATTTTCATCTCCTAAAAGTTTTGTTTAGTCATATTTACCTCATCCACACACACACACACAAAGGAAATTTGCAGATCTTCCACAAAATTGACTCACTTAAGGGCTGGAAGTTGATTCTATCTTGGAGGATCTCATTTTCTAAATGAAATAGAAAATAGGTAGGTTCATTACACCCCATTTTACCCTTTCTATTTATAGTAAATTTGGTGAAACATTCCAAATTTAGTATAAAACCCTTTGTGTTTTGAACCCCAACCTATTTTTCTAGGTTTTAGGGAGTATATGTAGACATGTGCCTAATAGAAGACTAATCATATTAAATGTATCAAAATGAGTGTGAGGGTATGGAAATGATTGATGAATACTCTAGCTATGTAAAAGAGTATGTTGTTTGTTAATATGCAATTGTATTTAAGTAATTCCATTAGAACGGGCCCAACACTAGATGAGAACTGACATAGATATGTAAAATTCACCATTACATTTTTCTCTCATTTTGAGGTGCATGTGAATCCTATCATGAACATGTATCTTAAAGTAAAAGAACACTCATAAACATGAATGTAAATTAAACATTCAATTTTAAAATGATATTGAGGTCAATATAAAGTAATTGAGCCCATTAAGTCTTGTTGTGTGTGTTCTTCCTTAATGTGTGTGTCCATCCTTAACATGTGTGCTCATCCTTGACATGTGTGCTCCATAGGAATATGCAGATTAGGGAAGATGTGTACTAAGTAGCTTATGTCACAAAGTAAAGATAAAGACAACTATAAGTTGAATTTACTATTAATAACCATGAGAGAGGAGAGGTAGGGCTAGGAAGATTTTTTATATATAGAAAGTAGAATGGCATATTAAGCATTATCTTGTTATGTGATAATAATCTATCTAGATATAATTATGAGTTTCTATATATTAGTGTTTGTAATTGTCTACACATACAATAGAGGAGTGTTAGAAACAAGATTTGTCCCCTTCAATTGATTGCATCCATCAAATGTAAGGAATTGGAGAAGAGGGATGAATAATTCATGAATTGTAAATCTAAGATAAAACATCAAACACATGTATAATGTAAATTTGCAATGCCATCAATTTATTGTGTGACCAACAAAGAACATGTATTGAATTGTCATAATCTCATTACAAATGTTTTTATTTGTTTTATATTATTTTATTATCTCAAGTAAATTTTCTATCTGTTATTAATGATTAATAGAATTAATTCAAGTTAATAAGATAAATAATAGTAGGTATAATTTTTCACAATCCATGAATAATAGAATGTATGCTTTTGGATTTATTTATGTATGCTTTTTTAAATCAATGTTTTGAATCACACTCATGATCCATCATAAAAAAGAAGACAAAGATAAATAATAACAAAAGGAATAACGTGTGTAATTAGCATAGCCCATGTTTAAACTCTAAATGTGAAACTTAACAATCATTTAGGGCCCTAGGCATAAAACTCTAGAGTTGAGGCAATTAAGCAAAGTAAAACTAACCCCATGTCCCCATGCAAGTGCTTAAATGTGTTTTATGCTTAAATTTAACCACGTAGAGTGTTCCCACATGCATAAATTTTATTTTTGAGAAAGAAAAAATTGGAATCTTTTCCTATTTTAATGGATTGGCTATTGTTTATGAATTGAAAATAAGCAACAACTTGTATATTGCCAAAAATCCATGTGACTTCACAAAATTTTCCCCTTTTTTTAAATATTTGCTTTTAATTTTCTTTTTCTAATTTTTTAGTGCACAAATTACTATTAATACTATTAATACAAATTTAAGTTGACTACTTAAAAACAAACAAAAAAAATAAATATTCATGAGGACAAATAATTCCTAAATAATTTGTAGGATGGCTGCTAACCAAAATACCCATTTCACCAAAGGCCAAGGGATCCCATGAAGGGTTGCTTTCATGTCGCCCAGTGAAGGCATACTTTGACTTAAAAAAAAACCTAACCACATCACTGCACCAGATCTTCCACTTGGCACATGAAAATGAAGTGAATATAGCATAAATAAGGGATCACCGATGAAGGAAAGGGAATAGGTTATTGTCCATTTTTCTTTGATTGCCAAGGTGGAGAGAAATTTTAGTCTGTCACGACCAAGGGAGGGAGAGATTTTAGTTTGTCACTGCTTGTCAAACTTTTAAATAAAATGAAAGCACAAAGCTACTGCTCTATTTTCTAGCCAAACTGGAAATACCCAAATCAAAATGCGGAAGCAAAATGAGACATGCAACTTTCCTTTCTATTCATTAAACTAGAAATGACAGTACATAAAAAACTAAACATAAAGCTTTAGAAAATAAACTCTAAGCTACAAACTACAGGTTGCTAGGAGCTTCATGAGCTGCTCAGCCATACAGACAACAAACTTTAGGAGCTGCTAGGAGCTCACTGGTAGGAGCTACGTAGAACTCTTTCAGGAGCAATCACTACTCAGTCACAAACAAACAACTACTGCAGTTCAGGAGCTTCTGGGAGCTCACACAAAAAAAATTCTCTTTCAGACTGTTGTTGCTCTGAAAAGAAACTTTTTTCAATTCTTCCAACTAACAGAATAATCTTCCTTCAATTCTTTTTGTCTTTCAAACATTACCTCTCAAAATTCAAAATTACCTACCAACATTAAATCTACTGCAGACTGAGATGCACGTCAGGAGCAAGTAGGGAAAGCAATTTCTAAAAGGAAGACTTCTAACTGTAGGCAACAAATTCCCCTGACAGGTAGGTGGCAACAGGAAGAGGCTCAGGGGCAATAAATTTTCCAACACTCCCCCTTTGTCCTAAGTTGACGAAGCAGGATCAATCTTGATCCAAATAAAAAATGCCCAATCTACTCCTTAGGCGCTCAAAATTGTCCTTGCTCAAAGGCTTGGTGAATATGTTTGCTAGCTACTCCTTAGACCTGCAAAATACCATTTTAATTTCACCATTTTCAACTAAGTCTCTGATAAAATGATACCTGATTTCAATGTGCTTGCTTCTTCCATGAAGCACATGATTTTTCGTCAAAGCTATTGATGAAACGTTGTCACAAAAGATTGTTGTTCCATCCTCTTGTTCTCTCAAATCTACCAAGATTCTTCTCAACCAAATAGCTTGACATGTTTCATTTGTTGCTATATACTTAGCCTTTGTTGTAGATAGGGAAACTATGGGTTGTTTCTTGGAAGCCCATGAAATGACTCTCAAACCCAAATGAAACACATAGCCTGATGTGCTCTTCCTGTCATCCAAACTTCCCGCCCAATCATTATTGATGTAACCAACTAGCCCAAACTCATTTGTTGTTGTGTACAAAATGCCATATCCTTTGGTGCCATTCACATACCTTAGGATTCTTTTACCTGCTTGCCAATGGGTGTCCCTTGGAGTCTCCATAAATTTGGAAATGAGACTCACATTGTGCATTATGTCAGGCTTAGTTGTAGTTAAATACATTAAAATTCCAACCAAACTCTTAAACATGGTTGGATCCACATTGTTGCTACAATCTTCCTTACTCAACTTTAGACCTATGGCTATTGGTGTTGGGGCAGGTTTGCTTTCAAGCATTCTAAATCTCTTCAAGATTTCATTTGCATATTTTTCTTGAGAGATAAATATACCATCATGCATTTGTTTTACTTCTATGCCTAGAAAATATCTCAAAAGACTAAATTTGTCATTTCAAACTCTCTTTTCATGGCCTCTTTAAAATCAGCAATGAAGAAATCATCATCCCTAGTAAAAATTAAATCATCAACATATAAGACAATAATTAAAATCTTACCATTTGTTGTCTTGATGTAAAGAGTGGGTTCATCATCGCTTTTGCTAAAGCCATTGCTCATCAAATATGAGCCAATCCTGTTGTACCATGTCTGTGGAGCTTGCTTCATCCCATAAAGAGCTTTTTTCAACCTAAACACCTTGTGTTCTTGACCCAAAACTTCATATCCAAATGGTTGCTCCACATAAACCTTTTCTTTCAACACTCCATTAAGGAAGGTGGACTTCACATCCATTTGAAACACCTTCCACTTGTGCTGGGCTGCAATTGCTATGGCTACCCACATGATTTTCATCCTTGCAATAGGGGAAAATGTCTCATTATAATCTCTCCCAAACTGTTGTTTGTACCCCTTGACAACTAATCTTGCCTTGTGCCTTTTTATTCTTCCTTTGGCATTGCACTTGGTCTTGTGGACCCATTTCACCCCAATAACTTACTTGTTGGGAGGCAAATCAATTAACTCCCACGTGTTGTTCCTCTCTATTGCATCTATCTCCTCATCGATGGCCTCACACCATTTCTCCTCTTTCATAGCATCCTCAAAATAAATTGGATCACTATGAGAAAACAATGCAAAATTTACACTCTCATCAAATTCTTCATCATACCTTTCATTCTGGTAGATCTCCCTTAGACTCTTGGTCTTCTTTGGAATTAGGGAGGTGAGAGTGGGGTTTGAACTTTCACTACTATTGCTGCTTTGCTAAACAGGCAGGTTCAGGAGCTATCAAAAGCTCTTCCGGAGCTTTCAGGAGCTCTATCGGAGCTTTTAGGATCCAATCTTCAGGCTATCTATGGCTGCTTGTCTTTCTGTTTGTTCACTTTAGGAGCTTTTAGGAGATGTCAGGAGCTTTTAGGAGCTCGACTAGTACTTTCAGGAGCCAATCCTCTGGCTGTCTATGTCTGTCTTCCTGACTGTCTACCTGCTTCTTCAGGAGCTGTCATAAGTGGTCAGGAGTTGTCAGGAGTTGTCAGACCATCCCATGAATCTTCTTCTAAAAACTCCACGTCTTTGTTGATGATGATTTTCTTGGTGACCGGGTTGTACAACCAATAGGCTTTGGACTTTTCATTGTAGCCCGTGAAAATACACTTTTCACCCTTGTCATCCAATTTCTGCCTCTTTTGTTTAGGCATGTGAGCATATGCTACACACCTGAACACTCTCAAGTGCTCAACCGTCCACTTGCGTTTTGTCCATGCCTCTCGAGGGATTTTGTCATGGATCGCCCTTGTTGGACTTCTATTAATCAAATAAATAGCTATTGCTACAACCTCTCCCTAATATTCAGTTGGGAGTCCCTTTGCTTTCATCATGCTCCTTGCCATCTCCATGATGGTACTATTCTTTCTCTCAACCACTCCATTTTGCTATGGAGTATAACTGGCTGTTAGCTCCTTCTTGATGCCATTTTGCTTGCAAAAATTTACAAATTGATTGGAGGTATACTCTCCTCCTTGATTTGACCTTAGGACCTTAATAAAATGTCTACTTTCCTTTTCAACCTGGGCCTTAAACAACAAAAACTTGTCAAAAGCTTTAGATTTATGTTGCAAAAAATAGACCCACATCTTACGGTTGTAATCATCAATGAAGGTCATAAAAAATTTGCTTTTACTAATAGAAATGATTTGCATAGGGCTTACCAAATCCATGTGTACCAACTCCAATGGTGCTCTTTCCCTTGTAGAGTTTCCCGATTGAAAGGGTTGCCTATGTTGCTTGCCCAAAATGCAAGCCTCACACTTAACATTAGGCTCTACTATTCTTGGCAGACAATTAATCATTTTGTTCTTGGACAAAAGACTTAAACCAACATAGTCTAAATGTCCATACCTAAGATTCCATAGCTTGGAGGAGTCTCAAATGGCGCTCTTGAGGGCTTCTTCTTGCACTGCTATACATTTTTCATTCATGAGAGGTGCAACAACGGACTGAGATGAGAAATACGTCTCAATCTTCAAAGGAAACATCCGGTTCTTTGTCATTTGAACTGCTGCAAACACCTTTGTCCTCTCATTCTTGTCATAAATAATCCATTGACCCTTCTCCATCATCACTTTATATCCATTTTGGATCAACTATCCAACACTCATGAGGTTATGCTTTAACCCAAGAGCAAGAAATATATTATGTATCTCCTCTCACCTTGCTTGGTGCGGATCATAATAGATCATTTTCCCACAACAAGAACTAATCCATTGTTCCCCATTCTAATTTCAGACTTTACATTTTTATCAATGAAAGAAAATAGACTTTCATTACCACTCATGTGGTTGTTGCAACCGTTGTCCAAATACTAGACTTTGGGGCTTCTTTCTTCACCAATGTTGCACATGATGAAGGTTGTGGACTGGTTTCCTTCAACCACATTCAAAACAACCACATTTGCATTTTGTTTTGACTGATCACACTGCTTTTTCTAGCATTCATTTGCATAATGGTCAAATTTATGACAGTAGTAGCATTCAACAAATTGCTCTTGTCATTCTTTTGATACGAACTGCTATTCTTCTTACCTCTTCGAGAGCTAGTTTGAGAGCTGCTCGTTCCCTCTTAGTTGTTTGCTCGTCCTGAGCTATCTCCTTCAATATTTCCTTGTCCAGAGTTGCCATGACCTCTACCTCTTGAGCTCCTTCCACCATTGTTTCTTCCCCCCTTCCTCTTGCATTTAACTGAGTTTTAAAAGCTTGCTCTTGGGAAGAAGTAGCAGACCTATTTAGGCGCTGCTCATGGGTTTGTAGAGAACCCATCAGCTCATCAACGAACAACATTGTGAGATCCTTTGCCTCTTCAATGACAATCACTACTGCATCAAACTTCGTGGGTAAGCTCTTGAATATTTTCTCCACAATCCTCTGATTGTCTATGACCTTGACATTCACTCGCATTTGGTTTATTAAACCTGAGAGTCTTGTGTGAAAAACTGAGATGGACTCATTTTCCTTCATTTCAAGAGTCTCAAACTCTCTTCAAAGCATCTGAAGCTTCACTAATCTAACCTTGTCAGTCCCTTTATAGTTGGTCTAGAGGATTTCCCAAGTTTCCTTTGCATAGTTAGCTGCTACTATTCTAGGAAAAATAGCCTCTATCAAGGCTACTTCTATCAAACTCAATGCCTTAACATCTTTCCTCCTCAACTCCTTCAACTGGGTCTTCTGGTTGTTTTTGAGAACTGCATATGCTGCAGGATCAGTTATATCATTGAAACCACGATCACAAACTCCCACAAATCATTTGCAACCATTATGGTCTTTATCTTCTTTGCCCAAACATCATAGTTTTGTCCATTAAAAGATGGTGGCTACTGCCAGCTCTTCCCTTCATCTCCAGCCATGTCTCCAACAATAAAACTTAATATCCAAAAATAATAAATGCCCTAACTCACGAGGAAATGAGGTCTATGGCTATGATACTATGTCAAACTTTTAAATAAAATGAAAGCACACAACTGCTACTCTATTTTTCAGCCAAACTAGAAATACCCAAATCAAAATGTAGAAGCAAAAGGAGACATGCAACTTTCTTTTCTATTCATTAAACTAGAAATGACAGTACATAAAAAACTAAACATAAAGCTTTAGAAAATAAACTCTAAGCTACAAACTACAGGCTCCTGGGAGCTTCATGAGTTGCTCAACCATACAGACAACAAATTTCAGGAGCTGCTAGGAGCTCACTGGTAGGAGCTACGCAGAGCTCTTTCAGAAGCAATCACTACTCAATCAAAAACACATAGTTGCTGTTGTTTAGGAGCTTCTGGGAGCTGACATAGAAAAAATTCTCTTTCAGACTGCTGCTGCTCAGAGAAACTTTTTTCAATTCTTCCAACTAACAAAATAGTCTGCCTTCAATTCTTTTTGTTTTTCAAACATTCCCTCTCAAAATTCAAAATTACCTACCAACATTAAATCTACTGCAGACTGAGTTGCACATTAGGAGCAAGTAGGGAAAGCAATCCCCAAAAGGAAGACTTCCAATGCCCAGGTAGGTGGCAACGGGAAGAGGCTCAGGGGCATTAAATTTTCCAACACTGCCAAGGGAGAGATTTTATTTTGTCGCTGCCACGAAAAGGAGATTATCAATGGAGAATTTTATTGGAATCCATCTCAAGTTCAGCTTACGAGTTGGGCAAGCAGAGGCGTAAGAGTAGGCATTCCTCTTCTTCAATATTCATCACCGACTGCATTGGAACCAAGTATGTATCATGGTTCCATGATAGTGTAGTAGATTTAAATTAATTGTTGATGTTGAAGAATGAAAAAAAAAATTAGTGTGATGATAGTGTGATAATTTAAGATACGGATTTATTACCTCGTACTTAATATTGGTTACGTTTTGAATGAGTCTTCTAGTGAGGTAACGATA
This sequence comes from Sequoia sempervirens, assembly GCA_007258455.2. Lineage (NCBI taxonomy): Eukaryota > Viridiplantae > Streptophyta > Pinopsida > Cupressales > Cupressaceae > Sequoia > Sequoia sempervirens. The sequence continues at coordinate 667,934,523 of VDFB02058242.1, read as the reverse complement.
CAATTTCTGTCTTGAATTTAACAGAGATTTAAAGGAGCAAAAATCGATTTAGATGATACTAGTTATAAAAGCTCATACACAACTTCTATTATAAAATTTATAGTCTTAAATAACAGGCAGACAACAGTAAGAAGTAATCGATCATCCATATACCTTGGTAGGTTTTGATATAGTGTTGGCTTTTAAACCTTCAACGGCTTAAGCACTAACCTTGAGAAGGAAATTACACCATGACTCTATGTAAAGCCTATAATGTTTTACATGTGTATGAGGCTTTTGAGATTTGTTCAAATTTATACTTTAACATATAAATTGGAGTCTGTTTTGAGATTGCATGTAGACCATGATGTATAGATAACATCATAAGTTCTCTCTCCCTCTCTCCATGAATGCTTTAGAACAAGACAACTGCAATCGTATTTCTAATTTTCACATAATCTTAATACTGTCCTCTGTATTTTTCATTACTATATGTTATCAAAATTTTCTTTGGAATAATCTTGTCATCCAGTTAAGTTGTATGAAAGTCGCATTTGGCCTATACTTCTTGCCATGCGATAACGAGGATATGGTGTGAAAAAAATTTGATTTAGTTGTTTTGAAATCACTAACACCTAAATATGGAGGAAAACCTAGATTCATGTTTGGATCTACAACCGCGATAACTAGGAATATTATATTAGATAAATTCCTTTGATATTCTATAAAATGGAAGATAAAACCACCTTATCTAAGGTGTTTATGGATTTAGTATATGTAGTAGGAACACAAGAAGACATATTAGAGACATGATTTTAAAATAGAAATTGAAGTATAAGAATAAGGTTACGAATACATTTAAATATCACCACTTTATCTAAAATGTCTATGGATTTAGTATATGTAGCAGGAACACAAGAAGACATACTAGAAACATGATTCTAAAATAGAAATTGAAGTATAAAATTAAGGTTACAAATACATTTAAATATAGTTATGGATATGATATAACTTGTGGATGGGATCCTTGTGACTAAATTCAAGCTTCCCTTGTCTAGGATGTAGCTTAAGGAGAATGTAAGTTCTTTGAGTAGAATTCGGCACAAATACAACTTGTCATTATCTTATGATAACCATCTTACATTTTTAGACTTTATGTCATGTTTTAGAGACCTCATAGAAAAAGAGTTACTATGAGCATTCATTTATTCATGACAAAATAGTGACCTTCCACTAAAATGTTGGTTTTTGTTTCATCTACATGAAAGGGCTGGATTGGAATGAATACATGTTAACCTAGCATTTGTGTCAAGAACATTAGTTAGTAGATTGCATAGTCAATTATAATTGTACTTGTTACAAGGGAACTCAAATTATTTATATTTATGTATAAGTTTTCATGTGAATTAAACTATCAAGGAATACTAATTTGTATTATTACCTTTGTCAAAAACCCTTTATGAGACCATAGGTTTAATGAGACTGAGAATTAATAAACTTGATATTACACATTGAAATATAGAATCTAATAAGAAGTTTATGCATGTCATTAGTCGACCATTTAGTTAAATTATACGAGATCATAAATTGTATGGATAGAGTAAATTTCACTATGTGTGTGGGATATGGAATACTAATCCCATTGCATAAAGAAATTATAAATGTCACAGACATTGCCACTGTTCATTGAATAACTACTAACCTCTCTCTCCCACAAAAATCATATGAAAATGAAAAATTAATGAAATATTAGAAATAAATATAGGTGGGCTAGTAGTAGATGAATAAACCATCAATCCTTAATGAATATAAACCTTCCATGAACTTCTAATAAGAAGGGAATTTGATCAATTTATGAAGGATTTGTTCATGGTAATACTAAGTAAAGGATTATAAAATATATGTTATCCATCAAATTAATTTCCTAATGTTACTATTATTAAGTGTCAGATTGAGATTCTATTATTACCTAGGTCAATCAACCAATTTAAAAATTTTAACTTGAACTTAGGAGTTCATTACAAGTTTACACTAAATAATCTATTGGCTAATAAATGTATTCTTGTACCAAATACGACAAGCTTAAGAACAAGAAAATGGGCCAAAAAACCAAGATCAAAGACTTACCCATAATCATGATAAAAAATAAATCATCAATACCCAAACCAAAGGAAATATGGTTGGCATATACAAAAACCTTAGCAATGACCATAAAATGACTAAAGTAGAGTAAGGGCAATTGACCTGAATCCAAAACAAAGATAATAATTAAGCCCTCAATGGATCATCACCTAGCCTATGTGTGTGAACAAGACACACCTTTTAAGAATAACACAGTAATGATGAAACACCCACACATATAATCTACCTCAAAATTCATTCTTTTGGACCCAAATAACCTAAGAAAGAACCCAAAGATATTCTATTATCCAATAATGATCTATAGTCCTATAGAGACCCTAACTAAATAAGGATGTATAAGTGCATTTATATAAAATAAAAAGAATGATTATTTTAATAGTTTTTGGTGTTGAAAATTCTAAGCTCTAATTTTGATATATGCAATGCATAAATATGTTTCTTCAGTATTGATTTTGATGTATTATTGAGTGTGAAGATGGTATATTGAAACTTGATTATCTTATCTTAAAGTGAGATAAGTATTAATTATTTTTAAGTGTTTTAATAGGTCAATGATATGATTTATTCATGAATTTATTTTACACATTTATTAAAGAATGTTTATTTCTTAGCTCGTGAGTAAAAATATGTGAAAAGTTATTTGAAATGTTGTTCACTAGTATTCTAATTGAGATTTTTTTTATTTTGTTACATAAACAACCTAGACAAGAATAAAAAAAAACTAGCAACATATCAACAATGCCTTTAGCTCATGTGTTTATAGGTAATGTCGTTGCACTTGAGCTACTACATCTATAGCCTAGTTACACAATTGCAACAATGGTGTCCATGGTATCATCCCTATAAAGCATTGGGGAGAAATAGGGAACATCATGATGATTAAAACCCAAGGCATGAATGATCTCCCCTTGGATCACAAATTAAGGAAATGCAATTCAAATGAACACAATGAAACTAGTTTAAACATCAAAATATCTCATGTTGATTCTTTAGACTATCATAAAGTTTTGATCATGATATTCAAATTTAAACCTTGAGAACAAAAATTTCAATACTAATGGACCGAAGGGTGACATTATTCTATAGGACTAGGCATTAGTTGGAAATAGGAATAAAAATAATGGTCATGACGACCAATTATTTTAAAATCTTCCCTTCATGGGTAACAGCCACAAAGGAACTATCTAGGGAAGAGAATTCCCTACAAAGGGCTGTGTACCCACATAAAAAGTTCACATCAAACCTATATTATAAAATAGAACTACACATATATATTATGCCTTGATCCTATTTGGAAGTAATGTATGTAGGCGGTCTATATCCTCAATACATAGGCATTCGAGGATGGGGTTTAGGGTGTGTTTAAGGAAGATTACATAAATCAATTAGGGAGAGCATGTGATCAAGTAAATAAAATCACTAAAGGGATTGTCAAGATAAAATATATCCAAGCTATACTCAGAAGAATCTTAGATGGATTGCTTGATTTCCTTGAGGCCATAGGCTAAATTCTCAAGCATGGTTCAAGTCTTTATTTCTAAAATATAGTTTAAATTACATACTCCTAAATGGCAATGACTATGATGTGCTTCTAATAGGGAAGTGTAGTCTTCAAGGAGTGACTCAAGACCTAGATGACCTCAACTAGTCTATGTCTCTAGACAAAGCATATATCTATCCTATATGGATAGATTCCTACTCCATTTGGGTAGATGAATTCCTATCTAATATGGATGAAACTTAACCTGTAAGGTTGGATGCTTGGCTTGAATTGGATGAATGCCTATCTTATATGGATATAAGTACTTAAGTATACAATTCAATGAAAACTTTAACTTGAAAAATAAAAAAACTAGTGGTGTTTTAGGTAAATTGATTGGGTTGTAACATGAATGATAAGTGTGGTAAGCACAAGAGATGGAGATAAGCATGAAGGAACAAAAATTTAACCCTAATAGAAGAAAATGAAAATGGTTTGATACCATGCATGGCTAGAGATGCCCATGTAAGTATATAGAATGATAGAAAAAGAACATTCCCCTAATATTGCTTCAAGAATGTGAGCACATAATGATCAAGGTAAGGCAATAAGTCCCTAGTGGTAAAAAATCTCTAGATGTGTGATCAAGCAAGAAAGTGTAAGATGGTATGGGGAAGGAATAATATCTCCCAATGTAATGAGATAAATAATGATATCAAAATTAAGGATGGGAGAGGCAAGATGTCCCCAATCTAGTAGGGTATCTAGGAACAAGGTATGGAAATGGATGTGTGCAATATAGTACGTGGGAAGCTTGGTGCCCATCAATGTAATAGGGTGATTGAACCATAATTTGAATCAATTATTTAGGACCAAGTAGGATTGCTACTACTAAGTCACCTAAAGTGGTGCGTTGAACATACTAGTGTTGTAGGAGCTCCATATTGGTTGCATGGTGACCTAGAACAATTCTATATGTACTTAATTAAGTTTCAATTTAACTTGAAATAGTGTTTTAGGTGTTCTCTATTGTTGTTGGATTTCATATAAAAATATGTAAGTGATCTAAAAAGGATTCAAGTTAACTTAGATTAGTGACATGAGTAACCCAAGTTACTTAGGAGCCTTCACAGTGTGGGTTTAGATATAATGCAATGAATAAGAATTTCTTCTATTGGATACACTTGGGTTGAGAAATAATATTGCTTACAATAATTCTACAAGTTGGTTGATTAGTTAGTATGGATATTATAAAGTGATAGATGACATGGAGAAGTGAGTATTTAGCATGAAACTCAAGGTATTTGACATTATGGAGACTATATGCAAGGCAATGACTATACATACATTGTTGATGCATGAAAACATGGTAGTAGAATTATTTTTAAAAATGACATAAGAGAAGGCTAGATAATTTGAAGGAGTGACTAATAGAAAAGTGAGTTGGATAATGTTTAGATTAATTTTCCTTTTTATTCTTGGTGGTATTATCCCTTTTTCATGTGTACAACTATTAACTTACTTGAGTATTATTCTTTGTCAACATTTGGGTGATGGTTGACATTCCTAGTGGTATTAGAAATTATATTTCATTATTGGTGGTAGTTTCTCCTTATGAAAAAGCAACCTCTTTATGGATCTAAATGTTTATTTTTCTCATTGGTTGGGTAGTGTTTCATCTACCCTAGATATCACAATCATTTCCTTATTTCGAGGTGATGATAATTAAGAGAATAACCAATAACTTGGTACTTATTATTTGGAACCCTCACAATCAATCATGGATTATTGGTACTCAATTCACATGCATTTACATATTCCATTAGAGATGGGCATTTATTAACTTTTCTAGAAACATATTTTTCCTTTTGATGATGACACGATGAGAGATGGGTTACAAGGGATTAGGAAATGAAAGTTTTATAAGTCAAATAAAGTGCTAATAGTAGAGGGGTGATCCCACAATACTGGTTTACAATTTTTGGCCAAACTGGACACTAAAATATTTTTTTCTAACTAAATCTTCACTTTCGAGCACCTATAGCGGCTAAACTATGAGGAATTTGAAGATGATGCAAACTAGTGATTTGTGACATTTTTTCTGTAGATTCTAAGTATTTTTTTCTTCAAAAATTTTAGAATCAGATTGCACTTCTTTTTCCATCTCCTTCGAAAACTAGTTTTTTTTAGTAAACTACATTTTTCAGGAGTGACACTCACCGTATAATGCATAACTTTTTTTCTATGAAGGATACAATTCTATTTTTTTGAATTTAGATTTGTAACTATGATATCTAATGCTTGTAATTGGTTTCATAGTGTTTTATTGAATATTTTTTCCTTAATCAAGTTTTGAAGTCAAACCAATTACAATTCTGACAGAAGCAAACCATATAACACGTAACTTTTTTATGTATGTATTGAAATTCAATTTTTCCTTTTTTGTTGGATCAAGGACTTCAATATCTGGTGCACTCATATTTTTCAATTTTTTTTGATAATATGCTATTTTTACACATGTGCAAAACAAAGAGCTTGATTTTCGGTAAAAGACCTACATTCACAAGAAATAAAAAATAAACATAATAATCAAATTAAATTTAATTAAAATTATACTTTATTGGAAGCTTATAATAAGGACTATATACTTACAAAAATAAAATAAAATAAATGAATTCATTTGATCCCCTAAAAGGTAAATCAAAAGTGGTTTTTATCAGCATTTTGATAGGTGTAAAGGAGACTCTATTATAGGTATGGTTTAAAACTAGCAGGGTTCTATCTAAGGGGGATTGGTCTAAGGTGGTTTGATCAAAACCTCTTCAATTGGAATCCTTTAAATGGAACTTTTCAAGGCTTAAATCATTATATTTTCTAAAAATATGTGATTTCAGCAAAAATCAGGATCTCCTAGAAAGTGTAAACCACTATTGTGGCAGCACCCAGAGATCTTTGAGAACTAATCTAAAAATTTGTTGAGATGTACAGATTGGGTTGATACCATAGTCAAACACATGTTATAAGTAAACTTGTAGAAAAAGGTTATTTGTAGCGACTCTAACAATAATTATGTATTATTGTAAGTGTTTGCAAGTACACTTACAACAATAGAAATCTTTTCTAACAATATTGTAGGTGATTCTTGAACATGTTTTAAGTGTTATTTTGTCTTCCAAATTACACAATATCATTTATGGGTGTGATGTTGATCTCATACAAGTTGTTGGGAGAAAACCTTCTATTTAAGTCATTATCTTGAGCAATTTACACCACTTTCAACAATGTTGGAAGTGTCAAAAAAGAAAACAATGAATACATGGTTGAAGACATCTTGGAGGTGATTCAAAACATCATCATGAAGTCAATGGAATTAATCATCCATACTTTCATTCATTAAAACTCAATTCTAGGAGATTAGAATTGGACTAGAAGGTCCTCAGAATAGAAGGATTTAAAGAGGTAATTTTTTACTTTTATAATTGATCATTTGATTTTATCTTGGTCACATTCGTTTCTTCATTATTGGCCAACAAAATTTAGGGTAGTGATTGACATGTTTTGGTGTTGATATATTCATTTATCATGATAGAGTTGTGGTAGTTCATTTCCTTTTTGGTAGGCAACATTTCACGCCCCTTGCTAGCAACTATTGTGGATACGATTACCTTTGCAAGTGGTGGGTAAATAGTTAAATAGTTTCAAATGGAAAATTATTTCCATTCTAGGAAAACCTTTCATATTTCATTTTTGTGTGACTAGAAAATGATTCATAGTATTAAAGGAACTTCATTAGTAGGTTTGGTTTTGGAAAACACTTTTAGTTGTTGATTCAAAATGTAGAGGGTGTTTATGGTTCTTGTGAGTTACAAGAGCATAATAGAGATATAGGAGATTGCAAGATCATATTACAATTATATTAATACCATTGTTGTGGTGATTCATGTACTATCAATTGATTGGTGAATGTGATGTTAGTATACCCTTAGATTTTTCCATCCATTTGGGTTTTCTCCAATAAAATAGTGTATTATATATTCTATATACTATGTAATTTCACTATATATTTTTTAATTATTTTGTTATTTGAATATGCATTATTGGTACAAGTGAAAAGGTCATTAGGATGGAGTGCTAAGAGTTGTAATAGAAGAACTAATATACAAATCCATGAATGATGCATCACTAGGGTTATTAATCCAATGGTTGATGAATCATAGTAGTAGAGCAACAAATTCCTAGTTATTGAAAAAGGTTGTGGAAAGTTAATGCTAGTTGTGAGGGCAAGTGGTAGTGTTGTTTTGGTTCATTATGAATGTTATCACCTGGATTTGCACCCTGCTGAAAGTAAACTCAACAATCTAGTGTAACATGGGAAGACCTCCAAAGCTGTGGGTCACTTATAGATAGAGGTCAACCTCCAGAGAAGGCCGACTTCCTTTGGTGTCACCTAAACTACTGATTCCTTTAAGGGAAAGGGAGAAAGAGTACATAAGAATAAATCTAAACTAAGGTGATACACCGAACTGATAAGAACAATGAGATAGTTTGATTACACTTGAATTCTGATGATGGATATGGGACTGCACAAGAAGATTATGTGGATTATGCATACAAACAGGTTCGACATGCACACACTTTCAAGAAGGAAAAACCGACTTTCACAAATTAAAAGCTCATGTGCAATTGAGTAAACACAGTTTATAACCTACATGATACCACTTTTGCAAAGAAAGGCATGCTAACATGAAACAAAGCTATAAGGAAAATAAACATTTCACTAAGTAGCTTGATGAATCACTTAAAAATGCACAATACTTCACAAGAACCAGAAGGAAAAAAATGAACCATCAATGGTAATCAAGGTAATTTTATATAACATGTTCCAAAACAAGTTACAAAATTTTGCTAATTCGAGAGAGGACTGTAGAAGTCACAGAATTCAGAAAAGCATCCAGGAGAGAACTCCTTTGCAAGAAGGCAAAAAATGCCTTATATACAAAGAGTGTGTCGGCCCCTAAGGCTTACAAAAATATCAGGCTTTTGAAAAAAAACTCCCCGTTAGATCTTTTCATGTAGTTAATGTTGTGTTCGATTGAATCCTTGCTGTCCATGTCGGTGTGAAAGATCGCCCCTGGAGAAGCCTTCAGATCTTTTGCAGCTACCGCATTCACTTCTGGTCCTCGTGTCCATCCTTGAACCTCCCTATCAAGCTGCTTTGAATGCTCCTAAGCTCAGAACAGATACATGTTGCCTTTCATCCTGTTAATCCTCCTCTTCCTGGTCAAACTGCCATGGCTCATCCTTAGCTCCCTCAAATTGGTTGGTGGATGCCACATAGATTCTTCGAGCGGTCAAAAGTTCTCTCTGTAGAATCACATGTCGGTGAGACACTAATCGTGTCTCCCCGATGCGATTATACCTTCCTGCGATTATCAACATAGCTTGAAACCGTCGATGAGAGTTCATAGAGAGCCCAAAATTCATACCGATATCGCCTCTGTGGTTGCCAAGACAATCGCTATTGGGAAGACCCCATGGAAAACCCCTAGGAGTCATACAAATATCTCTCTCATTGCTGAGACCTTCACCCCTCGGCAAGACCTTTTACCGAGCACATTCTGCTCTCCCCGATCTTCGTTCATTCCATTCAATGAGACTCTAGTCAGTTAGTGAGACATTACACCGAGGTCTTCATTCTTTCGTTATGCTCCACCTCCTTTATCTTTCGGTGAGACACTAAGCCGTTGGCGAGACATCACAATGACTTAACCTTGGGCGAGACCCCCGACTTTTGGTGGGACATTACTTGGTCGCCGAGACCTCATGGTGATGGCTTCAACTCTTGGCGAGCCTCCTTTGTTGCCGGCGAGACATTGGCCTATTGGCCAGACCTCTCGCCAGGCTCCTTATCTTTCGACGACGAGTTTAATTTCTCTTCAGTTGGGGAGACATCGCTAGGTCAGTGAGACCTCACGCCGAGACCACCATCTCATACCGCTGCTACTTTGTCAGTGAGACACTTGGGTCGGCAAGACCTTACGCCGATCCCTTTATCTTTGGGTGAGCACGAAACATTTCAGGGAGACAAGCTTTGTTTGCCAAGACCTTATGGCAAATCTACTTTCTTTTGCCGAGTGCTGAGCACTTCAGGAGTCCAACAGCCATCGGTGAGACATCTCACCGAGCACATTTCATTTTGGCCATACTTTATCTCCTCGGCATGACATCACATTGAATCCCCTGTACTCTTAGCGAGACATCATGCTTATTGGCCAACCTCCTGCCGAAGGCAAAATTATCGCCGAACTGAAACTTTGGTGGGGCCATCTTTTCGGGTAGACCCATGGCGATATCTCTTCTGTGTCACCGAGACTCTAGCACGTCGGCCAGACTTTATGCCGAAGGAAAAATCTCCCACCAATATGCATATCCTTTTGTCGCTGGTCGGTGAGACATAAAGATCTCGCTGAGACCTTTCTCTGAAGGAGACCTTCACGCCGATGGGAAACCCCTAGTCGCCGGGACGATGATCAATGTCTTATCAATAGGAACATGTAGGTGAATTCCACTTGCCGTGACATCCCTAAGGTCTTACCGATAGGAAACACAAAAGCATATTTAACCAAATGCATTATGGGTCAGGGAGACCCAAATAATCTCATGCCAATATTACCTCATGTGAAGCATTCAAACTTGATGAAACCCTTGCTAGTCGGCAAGACAACTGGAAGGTCTTGCCGACTTTCTCCTTAAAGGAAAATTATGTCAAACTTGACTGAGGCCGACCTTTCAACTGAACTCCCTTGTTCCACATTAGAGGTATGATCTAATCATGCACAACAAATGTCCCATTTGGCCTTCATGCTTTCGTTACACAGGTTACCCTGCCTGATTGAGCCTGTAGGTGAAAAATGGGTAACAATGAACTCAAGATTAAAACAAGGCAATGTACTAGGACTATAAAAAAATATGACTAGAAAAGGAGAGGATTAATGAGCTTCTTATCAAACACCCATTTTCATTATTTTTATTTGTATCACACACATTCACATCCTCTAAATAACCAAGTTTTAATTTTAATACTTTGATAAAGCACTAGTTTTTACATTTATGCTTTTTTTTGGATGATTATATATTAAATACAATTATTTTGAGAATAATAGAGTGTTTATTATCTTAGTTGTAGTAATTGGAATTCTTATGAGTGTTCAAGTGCAACAAAATGATTTTAGTAGAGTTAGCCACCTACCCATCACAAGGGTCTACAACTTGTAGCCATGGTTGTATCTTTCCTATACCAATGATTGTAGCATGCCTACAACTATGATTATAGCATGCCTATAGTCATGACTGTAGCATGCCTACAACTATGATTGTAGCTTCCATGTAGCCAAGGATAATAGTGTGCTTGTAGAAAAGCAAGGGATATAGAGTTCTTGTACACAAGACAAACTTTGTTGACTTTTAAAATGGACAAATGGAGCTTGCATGAAGTTGAATTCTTTAATCTAATCATACTTATATTTTCTAATGGACTTATCCTTATGAGCATGCATAAAAATATTATATTTACATGATGGTTTAATGTGTTTCCTACATGTTTAAATTATTTTTTCTAATTTGATTATTACTTCCAAATAGACATCCTCCTCCTACATGCTTGAGAGTAGTAGGATAAATTCAACAATAGTTGTGTTATATAATAGAAAAAAATGGAGAGAGAAAATTATCTAGAGTGATATAGAAATTAGTAGATATAAAGCATAGTTGAATGTAATATAACTTGTTGAGTTTGATTGAAGATTGAATTTCTATCCCATGATTCCTTTCATCTCCAATTTGTTATGAGTATTTAAAGCATTTTGATTTAGTCAATAGTTTTACTTAGAGAAAGAAAGGAAGGCACAAGATTACCCAAGAAAGGGTCCGCTTGAGGTGGAATACAACTAGGTTTCTATCCTAGTTAGTATAGGTTATTGCACTTTTAGTTCAATTCATAATTTTGCTGTAGTATCTTAACTTGAGAATGATCAAATTGTAGCATCTACATCAACTTGTAGCTTCTAATGTTTAATTTCTATATTAATTTGTTCTTAAAATCTTTCCACATCTAGAGTAGATTTCCTTTGTGCAACAAGCATTTAATTTCATATTTTATGATCTTTATTTCTTCCTTATACACAACATTAGAGCCTCAATTTCCTCAGAAACCAATGTTACACATATATTACCAACACCATGCCAATTTATATTTCCCTAGGTTGATATGTAAATGCAGTATCAACATGAACTAAATGGATACTTGATTGGTGTATACTTTATCCATCGAGTTATGTGTGAACCTTAGTTGCACCAAATTTACTTGGGAATTGATTGTGCTCATCAAAGAGGAAGGACAACTCTATTTTAGAAGACTAGAGGAAGGTGTAGCAAGAATATCCGGCTTACAATGAGGAAGATGGATTGGATTGAGAAATTAATACAAGCATGTTAGTTGAGAAGTATGGAATGCTAAAGCATTCAAGGAAGAAGAGGTTGAATCAATAAAGAATAAACTACAATAGGGAGAGGCATCACATAGTATTTTAAGGCTAAAATAAAAATTGACATACACAAATATGATGTAGAAATTAACACAAAAAAATTAAATTGGTGGATACCTTATATGGAGATGTATTTTATTGTTTTTCAACCTACTCTTCATTATAAAATTTTGGTTTCCATGTTCAAGTTATCAGGCCAAGGTATCACATGGTATGATAATTATGCATTATCCCTTGAATGTAGAAAGACAACTCTCATTTTGAAGTCAAAGTTTTTCAAGAAACTCCTTAAGAAATAGCTTAATTACTTTTTTTAAGATCAAGTTCTCCAATGGAATTACATGAAAAATTGTAAATGAGTGAGTTCCAAAAGAGGATAATATAATTGAACAAATATTTCATGGAGAAATATGGGTTCATGGAGTATATTGGTGGGTTTTTTGGATATCAAAAGACATTAATTTTCATGGGTAAACCTCAAGATATTAAAAAGACATGTTCTTAGTCCTATATGTGGAGTTAGACAAGAAGAAGACATCTAAATGTTAAAGAAAAAATAGAGATAAGGGAAAATTGTTAGAGTAATTATCCATTAGCTAATAGTTAATTAATATTTAATTGATTATTAGCCTAATTCATTTCATGTACTTAAGCTAAACTTAGGAGTGCTATTTTATGTTAACTAGAGTGAGATTTTCTTAGATCATTATGTCTCATCACATAGGATGTTGAAACTTTTCATGATCTAATCCCTTTATCATTTAGGGTTGTTCCTATAAAGCACTTACCCTTATTATATTATCTCTTGATCTCTTTGAAGACTCTTGAGGTTCATTCTGTAACTATTTTCTAGTTGAGGAATAAAAAATTAATGTTTTGTAGATTTGTTGTGCGGGAGGTGTTTTTGTTCATTGTTTGATCTTGTGTCTTGTGTTTATTCACATTTCTAACATGGTATTAGAGCATGAATTCAGCCAAACCCTTCTCCATTTTTGAGTTTTTTTCTCAACTAGGGTTATAAGAGAAAAATCAGAAACTTCATTACTTTTTTAACAATTTTTGAAGTTGGGAAAATTTTTGGTGCATGTACTGTATGATGCTTTTTTTCAATTTTTTATTTTTATTTTTATTAAATTAAGCCCTTACCACCCTAGGGTCACATGGGCGACCAACACCTAGCCCTAGGGGATATTTTTCTTGCTTTTTTTGCAATATTGGGAAAATCAGAATAAATTTTTGTTCGATTATCAAAATTGGGCAAATGAGATATCATCAAAAAGATAGTTTGAGCACTATCCAATGGTGTTGGTTTTTTCTCAGATTTTGTTGCTAGTACATTTTATCGCCTATCAAAGTCAGATGTGTTGCTTTCATTCGTGAGCTCACAAATTTTGGCCCTTTTCTTTGTTTTTCATGATTCCAACGAAGTTGGGATGGTCTTTCAAAGCTATTCACAACAATCCATGTAGTTTTTTAATATTTTCCTGTAGTTACATTTTATTCAGTTTTTTGTGTTTTCATGTTCTAATGGATTACTTGGATGTTTTAGCTCTTGTAAAATTTTTGTTTGTGTGGGATGACTTGTTTTTGCTATTATGATATAGTGTAGCTTATATTGTAGACCCATGCACGGTTATGCATAGTGACCTTTGAATATTTGAAATTTACAAAATGGTTTCTTCTTATAATTTATTTGAAGTGGTATAACCTTTTGGAAGTGCCTTATTTGGATCCAATAGAAAAATATGAGGAAGACTAATCAAATAAATTCTTAATAGACATTGAATTATATTATCCAAGGATCCTTATAATTTTGTAAGTCTCCAAGGAGCATTTTTAATAAAGGAAGTCAAATCATTAGTAGTGACTTGGTTAACACCTTCCTTTGAATAATTATTATTTGAAAATAATTTGATTTTGGTATTTTAAATGATGTGAAGAAGAATTTTTGGTTAATGGTCTATATTTGAAGGAATTTCTTTCTAGTAACTTGAATTCAACCATTTTCACATGTGTACAAAGACCCATAAAATATGTAAAACTGTTAAGATACACACTATCTATAATTCGTTGAAGTAATCCCTTGATAAAGAACTTTTATAACCCAAGATCACATAATGGGGTAAATTTTTTAGGACACATGGACAAAAATATTATAACATAATAGTTGGTATACTCATATGGTCCTTGAACACACTCAAATAAATTATGGATGGTAACTATAAGGAACATGTATTGACTTTGAATTTTATTTCAACAATAACTTAGTCAAATCATCAAATATGTGTATATATCTATGAGGTAGTGAGAATAACCATTCAATAGAACAATATTTTAAAATTCCTATGAAATAACTTAGAGAATAACTAATCATCATATAAGAAATCAACACGTACTACAATAAAGGATTGTAAGTATGTTCTTGGGTCACCTTTTCTATTATACATTTAAAAATAAGGTGCCACAAGAACCATAGGTAGATGATGCATTACAATATTAAATACCAATGGTGTATGTATAACATCCTTAAGTTCATGATTGTATTGTCCATTATATTGTGTATCCACTTTTTCTCCACTTAATCTATCTTTTGGATTAGTGCATCTAGGGTAGAGGAAGTAATATTAACAAGTGAAATTTGGGGTCCACTAGAATGAGAAGATGTAATAACTATGGAATAGGTATGTGTATAATTGGTGTGAGGAATGAAAGAGATAATGAGTTGGTAAATAGGCATGGTGGAATACTTGCAATAAGGTTTATACATGGACATGGTTGAAGGAATTGAATAAGGAATAGTAGAAGTAGGAATGACACAAGCAAGAGGAATACTAAGTATAGTAGGTTGCATATTGGTGGTAAAATAATACTAGAGTTATAAAATATCATGTGGGATGTGAGTATAGTGAGAGGAGTAAAATTATATTTAGTCTATAAAGAGGGTTGCAAGTTGAGGAAGGATGAATAACATGGGATGCTGTATTAGTAGAATTGGGGATATAATACTATCGGTGGCATAATGACGAAAGTGGATATAGCAAAAGAGGGAGGAGAGGTAGATTCACAAAGAAAAAAATGAATGAAGCAATCTTAGCACTAAAAACTTGTAAGATCTATAATCTTTATGGCTTATTGATAAGCATGCTATAAATTATTTCTACTAGTTGTGTAGGGTAAAAGTACATTATTTTTTCACACTTTTTATTAAGGAAATGACCAACACAAATACACATTTTTAACTTCAACCACCTAAAATTGATTGAATTTTAAAATGATGCATACTAATGAAATGCAAAACTCTTAATGTAGCTTATGTTTATAGTTAAAAAAATAGTTTCGATACATTTTCTTATGCATTTGAGATAAAGAAATAATTGTTTTTTTTAAAGAGACCTCAATGGGACATCACAAAAAAAATCTTTGATTTTTTTCTCTACATAGATTACTTGAAAGTTTACTGCATGTAAAAAAAATGATAAATATGTAAATTTTAATAATTTTTAAAGTTGATCTTAATTAGAATGTCATAGTTTTCATGGGACGTCAACCTTTTTCTAAATTTCTTATGATTTAAAAAAATGTATATACCCTCTTGGAGAGCATTCTCTCCACTGGTGCATCATGTATTTTTCAAAAAAAAAAATTGTTATATAAAAAAAATTAATCAGCCCCACGTTTGATTATAAAAATCTAATTACAATTAAAAAACATATAGTAAGACTAATCAAAATATCAAAACACGAAATATTTTTGGATTATAAACTCCAAGATCTGTAAAAGGGTATTTTTATATTTTCATGAAAGTACCCCTAGGTAGTTGGAGAAATCTAGAGATGAAGTTGATTTTTTTCTTAATTTCCCCAAAAGAGGACTTAAGCTACCACATAGACAGTTTCAGGTGAAAGGGTTTCAAGAAAAACCCTCTCAAATGAAAGTGTTCCTCTCAAAAACTTGCATATGAAATGAAACCGTCTTTAGTTTTTGATTTAAAAAATCTATTTGATGATTTTTGGTGAAAAGATTTCGCCTAAAACCATATACATGTCACATGGTTTTGCATAAAACAGTTTCAACCAAAGCTATTTAAGGTGAAATTATTTCACTAGAAACTATTTTGTTGGTTGAAAGGGTGACATAACTTTGTAGTGTAGAAAATTATATACCTTTACAATTTCACATTATGTTTGGGTCCCTTAATTTATTGGGCTTAATTAAGCTTCTAATTTTCCAAATTATGCATTCCAAAGCCTTATTCTTATCATTTATCTGAAAGGAGAACCAACATTAAATAAATGCATTTAATATTTAAATTGCTATGGATTGTGAGTGTCTTAGAAATATAGGCTAGGACCCATTCGCGGACCCATTTTAAAATATGTTTTTTGATGGTCTTTTAATGATCCAAATTCAAATTGTAAGTGTCGGGTTTTGGAATCTAATTTTTTGGGACATTAGTTAAACACCTATAAATACATAGTCTTTTGATCATTTGAAATATAACACTTTAAGAAGTAAAATGATCTAATTCAAGAGAAAATATTATTGTCAAGAGGATTCAAGAGTAGCATTATTAGTCATTATCAACAACAATCAAGATCCTAACATCATGTCCAAGTTTATGTGTGTTCATGTTGTCTTGTGAAGGCTAACAAGCATTGTAGGTCTTCATACATTCAAGCATTCAAGCATTCAAGCAAATCAAGCAAACAAGATCCAATTCCTTTGAAGAGATGTGTATGACTTCAATCCTTCAAGGAATCCATTGAAGGGTGGTGAGTTGCAATAAGTGTTCATTCATCATTTCCTTCCCTTTTATTATCTTTTTATCAAGGTTTAATCACCAAATCGGGGTTTGACCAAGGCAATCCCCATACAAACAAAGTAAACAAATTTTCCCTCTTTGTGTATATATGTAGGTTACAGGTTGAAGAAATATTAAAGAGATCTTGAAGAGAAATTTTGTATTGTTGCATTTTTTGTCATCAAAGTTGTCAAGACACATAAACTAAGTTACATAATTTATTTCCAACATTCTAATAAGTTTGTAACTAGAAATCAGCATCTCAAATATGACATTAGAGGACTATAAAAAGTGTTTTCAGAAGCCCTATCAAGGACCCATTCACCCAGGGGTGAATCAGTCCCTTTGCACAAATCATAATCAACTTTTGGTGATAGGCACACATTATTAGATATCTCTCAGATCTACTTGCAAAGTGTTGTTATAGTATGTATATCTTTGGGAATCTACAATTTACATACTAGGTCATATAGTTCATTTAGTTGTGTTATGACAAATCATTCATAATCATTTTGTGTCCTTAAATAATCACTAACACAGGTCTG
The DNA here is from genome assembly GCA_007258455.2 of Sequoia sempervirens. Classification (NCBI taxonomy): domain Eukaryota; kingdom Viridiplantae; phylum Streptophyta; class Pinopsida; order Cupressales; family Cupressaceae; genus Sequoia; species Sequoia sempervirens. The sequence goes on along the minus strand of VDFB02058242.1, from coordinate 667,917,033 downwards.
ATTGACTCACCTTTCAAGTTGAAAGTCAATTTATTGGCTTTGTGATTGGTGCATTCTAATGAAATATTGGGAGGAGGGACTTTAAACCATCATTCCTTTACATCAAGGGACAGGGTTTTCCCCCTTTTTCATACCTTTTCATTTTTATGAACTTGACATTTATCATCATACCTTTTTGGTTTGGAAGTCTTTTAAATCTTAGATCTAGGTTTTGCATCATTATGTTTTGCATTCTTCATTTAGGGTTACATCTTGCACGTTTGCATCAATAAAAAATCATACAAATCCAAAATATTGCATAAATTTTGCTTCATAGTTTTCATTAGTTTGTGTTTCAGTCATTTAGATCAAAATTTCATATAAAATTGTAATAAAAATTGTCACTTTTATTTACAAATTATGATATAGTGGCACTTGCATTTCATTAGAAAATTCTAGAAAAACACTCACTATAAAATCACTCTACAACCAGAAATAGTAATAATAAACATTAACTCAGACACTTAGATAAACCCTGTCCTTGTATAGGTGCTTCTACAAATTTTGGCACACATTTATGTTTCTATTCACTCAGATTCCTTGTACTTGTAGATCTCTATTTTTGATTCAAAAATTGCATATTCTGAGGTATTTTACATCTAATTCATTTGGTAAAAATTAAGCCCATTGTTTACAATCAAAATTTGTATTAAAAAGTCATCATTTTCAAGTCTCTACATTTTAAATCAGTCAATTATCATATTTCAAATCTGAAAATTACATTTTAATTTGTTTAATATTATTACATACTTGCATAACATTGACAAAGTTTCATCATGGATATGTGTTTTGGTAAAGTGTGGACGTCCTTGAAATCTTTGGTTGATGTCTTTAGTTGTGGTTTGGTGATGATCCTAATGCAATTGAGACCATTCATGATCCTTCACCTCCCAATGAATGTCCTCATGAACTAGATATCTTAATTGAAGATGAAGATAGCATTCATGAATTCATACAAAGATCCTTGCATAACCTTGACCAAAATGCAACATTTTATCACTCAATATAATGGCCTAACAACCCATGTCAACAACCAACACCTCCCATAATTCTACCACTTGACATTTTTGATCTTTTAAATCCCAAAATTGAACCACAAGGTGTATCTCAATTAAAGAACATGGAAGCACATATTGATAGTAAACACAAGGAATCTATACCATCTAAGACTCTCTTATCCTATATGGACAAAGTTACCAATACACCTATTGATTTAGAACAAACTTATGGCCAAGGCTTTAGAATTTTGAAAAAGCAAGGATGTGACATTCACAATGAGCTTGAAGCCCATTCTCTTTTAGAACAAATACCATCTGAAGAAACTAAGGGATTAGGATATCAAGATCCTTCGCCTTCACATCAAAAAATTGCCTAACCAAGTAAGAAATGTTAGCCTTATAAAATTAAGAAGCTACTGTTTTTCCATACTATAATTGCAACTAAACGAACCTTAGACAAATTTCTCCACCTTGGACTGATTATATTACAACCTATCTAAGAAAACAAGAAAGGAAAAAGTACAAACATGTCTTACTGTGCATATCATAGAACACTTGGGCATCTTACCAATCAATGTCAAGCTTTAAAGAAGGTATTGACAGAATTTGATCCTCCTACAAGTGAATATGATCATATAATAGACTAACAATTATTTACTTTACTCCTTGCCACGTGATAATTGTAGAATTATAACATTCTCACTACCACATGTATTGAACTTTATTATCTTTTATATTACAAGGCATCCCATATCATGATTTATCTTGGCTCATCTTTGTCCTACACTTGGGGAACAAGGGTTAAGTAGCCTTGTCCTAGGTGTATTTATTATTGTGATCCCTATCTATCTCCTTAAAATGTTAGTGTAGCGAGTACACTAATATTTTAAGTAGAGGCATATATAGTCCCCCATTTATTGTTTGCATAGTCTCTTCTTAGTGGGTGATCCTACAATAGCGGTTTACACTTTTTGGGACATCTTGATTTTTGCTTAAATCACGTATTTTTATAAAATATAATGATTTAAGACTTGAAAGGTTCCATTTAAAGGATTTCAATTGAAGAGGGTTTGATCAAACCACCTTAGATCAAAGCCCCTTGGATAGAACCCCACTAGTTTTAAACCATACTTATAATAGAGTCTCCTTTACACCTATCAAAATGCTGATAAAAAACCACTTTTGATTTACCCTTTGGGGGATTAAATGAATTCATTTAAAATTTATTTTTTGTAAGTATGTATTCCTTATTATAAGGTTCCCAAAAAGTATAATTTTAAATATATTTAATTTGATTATTATATTTATTTTTTATTTTTTGTGAATGTAGGTTTTTCACTAAAAATCAAGCTCTTTGTTTTGCACAAGTGGAAAAATAGTAGATTATCAATTTTTTTTTTTGAAAAATATGTTTGTGCTAGATATTGATCCAAAAAAAAATAAAAAATTGAATTTCAATACATACAATTTTTTTTACGTTGCATACGGTCTGCCTATGTCTAAATTGTAATTGTTTTGACTTCAAAACTTAATTAAGAAAATAATATCCAATAAAACACTATGAAACAAAATGAAAGTGCTAGATATCTTATTTACAAATCTAAATTCGAAAAAAATAGAATTTTATCCTTCATAGAAAAAAAGTTATGTTGTATACGGTGAACATCACTCTTTAAAAATGGTGTTTACTGTTAAAAACTAGTTTTCGAAGGAGATGGAAAAAGAAATGCAATCTGATTCCATTTAAAAAAATAAAAATTTAGAATCTATAGACAAAATTTCACAAATCACTAGTTTGCATCATCTGCAAATTCCTCATGGTTTAGCAGCTATAGGTGCCTGAAAGTGAAGATTTAGTTTAAAAAAATTAGTTCAATGTCCAGTTTGGAAAAAATTTGTAAACCAGTATTATGGGATCACCCTAGTGATGATACTATGCATCTCCTAGGAAGTGTGACCTTATCAATCAAAGTGCATGGTTTTCTTAATTCATGTGATGTGTCTTCATTGTGGTGATATTAGGCTTAGTGTCATACAAGAATGTGACTTTTCTTGGCATATGACATTCCTCTTGATGGTAATGCTATGGTTAATATTCCTTAAGGCGTGAATCTTTTATTCCTCGACTAGTCCTCTCTTGGTGATGATGTCAAGTGTTATGTTCTCTGAGGTGAGACCTCTCATATATTAAGCAAATTCCCTTTGACTATTTTTCTTTACCTTTTGAGGTGATTACAACATTCCTTGAGGTTTTAACCTTCTTGCATTCGTCCCCAGTAATCTTAAACCTTATAATTTTTGGCTTCACTTTGTTCATAAGAGTTGAATTTAGTGTAGCATTGGCATAACACATTGATCATTTTGTGGCACCTTATCAAAGTTATCAAGGAGTATATAAATTTTGGTATGGTTGACATATGAGAACACACATGTAGACCTAGCGTGACCTTCCTATTTGCCACCTTTTATGGGTACACACCTAGTGAATATCAAACTTCACTAGACCCTTTTTGTTTCTCATCTTGGCCTTAGGGCTCACCTAGTGAATATCAGACTTCACTAGCCCTTGTGAGTATATTTTATGGACGCTGATCCATCCTTTCCTTTTTTCTTTTTGCATTAATTTTGATAGTGGATATTTGTGTACCTTTTATTGTTGCTATATACATGTGTTTTTTTTGGTGCCTTTGTTGGTTTGTCATGGTATATTAGATCCCGAGGGATTGGACACCTCCTTGATCCTTAGTTATCCTATCTCTCTAACAGTTGTACAATCAGACCTCCCTTGACATATATTCTCTACTTTAGTGTGAGTCTGAGCGTAAGTTCATACTCTCACTAAAGTGGGGGCTAAATGTAGTTTAGAAAATTGTATACCTTTAAAATTTCAAATTATGTTTGGGCCCTTTAATTTATTGGACTTAATTAAGCTTCTAATTTTCCAAATTATGCATTCTAAAGCCTTATTCTTACCATTTTCTGAAAGGAGAACCAACATTAAATAAACACATTTAATATTTAAATTTCCATGGATTATGAGTGTCCTAGGAATATAGGTCAATGAGTTTGACTAAAAAACCTACATGGTTGAATCTTGATAACAATATCATAATTTGACATGCTATGAAAAAATATCTCTTACTTATCTTTTATATAATTTTTTCGAAAGATAGGTATTCTCTAATTACATAATTACATAAAGAAATTCCATCAAAATGTGCTAAAAACTAAATGCAAATTGACATGAGTATGAAAATTTCACCATTACATATATAACTACATAAAGACATTTCATTAAAACGTGTCAGAACTAAATGGAGATTGGCATGTGTATGCATATTTCACCATTACAAAATATGGCTTTAAAGTGTCAAACTTAACACAAGAGTGATCCCCTTGTCATTATATGATTACGTAAAGTCTCTATCAAAATGGACCCAAAATTAAATGGGAATTGCCATAGGCACACAAATTTTACTATTACAAAGATAACTTTGATATATTAAGATGCATGTATTTTACTAATAAAAATATAATCTTTTTTATTCTAACACATTTGGAATGCATTCACCTTTTACACTGTGTTTTTTTTTTTTAAGTAAAATTTACTTATGAAATTCACATACGTGTGTCATCTTCATATAGATGTGGGCCCATTTTGATGGAATGACTTAAGACATTTCCATATCAAAGAATGGTACAGTCTTGGTAATTTTTGGCTCATGCTAGATTAGGATGGCTAAAGTGGTGTATCATATGTAAATTTTGGCTCATGACTAGATTGATTTTACAACATTGAATCAATTTTTCACTATAAAAATCAACCTACAAAAGAGTTTACGTCTACATAAAATTCAAAATAATGAACGTAATGACAACGAATAATTTTGATATTTATAAATAAGTGAAATCTACGTTACATCAAGTCTTATTAAATCATTATTCCACAAACTAAATATTTTAATCCTTCATATTTAATTTTCTTATTTAACATTTAAAATATTTATGCTTTACCTAATTTAATCTATAATTGCATTGAATAATTAACCTAAGTCATAGAAAGTTTATTTTCCCTTACAATAATATATTTTTTCACTTGATAATGACTTGTGTGAGTGGCTCTCTCTTTATAAAATTCCTCCCCGATAAACATTACCTTTTATTAATAACATTTTGTATCCATAGTCCATGATCACTAGTAATCAAGATTTCTGGATAAAACTGTGTGCGATTTTTTTCATCAACGTTGATGAAAAAAATCGCACACAGTTTTATCCAGAAATCTTGATTACTATTACCTTTATATCAATTGCTGGTTGTTGACCACCTACATTGATGAAAAAAATCGCACACAGTTTTATCCAGAAATCTTGATTACTATTACCTTTATATCAATTGCTGGTTGTTGACCACCATACCCTTTAACTTGTTAACGTTGTCTCACCACATGCCGTCCGCACAATCATGCATACAAAGTGGGAAAGGAATCCCAATGCATTCATTTACTTTATTCCTAAACATGGATTTAACCGCAGGTAAAAGCAGTAACTCCATGAAAACACTCCCAAAAAGAAATTGTACGAATACTCCGTAAACTGAGTCACGCTTCTAAGTTGAAAATAAGACGGGAAAAGCGGGGGGGTGGTGGAGCATGGAAAACGTTGGGCAAGGGCGGTGCACGCTGGGGAAGGGGAGTCAACCCCCTGTCGGCCCAAAACGTTGAATGTGTATGGAATTATTTTGGGTGTACAACTACAAAGGAATCGAAAACGCGGCTGACTTTAGGCGATGAAAAGAAAAGAATTTAGGATGTGCATGCCCATGCGCCGCTTTCATGTGGGGCGGAGCTTTCAGTTTTGTGGCACTCCGCTGGCCCCGACTACTTGTTTGCCACTTTCCTTGTAACTAGGGTGTAAGGATTATGGTCATCTATTTGACCACCTGATTCAAATGCAATAGCTTTTATTATAACTATTTTTATTTACAATAATGGATTGTGGAAATATTATCAATAGTCATTATCAATTTTTAGATTTACGTGTTGGTGCCCAAGAGGTGCTGTGGTGTTCTTAACTATATGTGATTGCATCTTATTTACTTGTTGATGACAAGTGCTTGCCCTGTCAACTGCGTTTGTGCTCGCTACTATACCTATTGATGATAAAAAGAGAAAAAAGATGCTTATAGCACATGTAGAGGCTTGCCTTAGCCAAACACCTATAACATGTTTTGATAAAAGTAGTTGGAAGAGTTTTTATGAAGTGTGTGGCCTTAGGTGTGAATGTAGGAAGTTGTGGCTATAGAGGTAGTTGTGTGCAACTATAATGGTGGATGCTTAGGTGTCTAAAAATAACATTATGTGTTGGAAGCTAAAGGGCCCACTTGCCTTTTATATATAACCACTTAAATAAACATGCGGCCAATCTAAACACTAATCACAAATTAGGGGGAATATATATTAAAAAAATTAAGTGTTTAGGTGAGAGATAAGTTTGAATGCACAAGACACTATCATGTCTTAACTCACATGAAAGTGTGAACATTAGTGGAATGTGGTGCTTGCAATGTGAGGGTTCCTATCTATGTAGGATGAAGTATTTTGGGATTAATCTATGCTCTAAGAGGGTCAAAATCAGCCATAATTATCTTTATTGGTGGACATTAAACAAGTTTAAAACAAGGTAGAAAAATGCAAAGTATCCACTCTTCATCTCTATAAAGTACCCTCACGTTAGCATACATATGATTTACAATGATTCAAGTATGCTAAAACAAATACAATTTATTAAATTAGAATACTTTGAAAGAAAAGTTGGAAGAGGGTTCCAACATGTGTCATTGTCAATATTGTTTTACTTCGGAGAAGTAAAAGTTTTATGCCTTTTCTTGTATTTATTACAACATCCTTCTTGTTTCTAGTCTTATGAGCATTCCCCCCTTTAAATGGCCTCAAAATTTCTTCCCTCTATAACAACTACTACTAGAGTTGAAGATTTGGTGATGAAAAACAATGACACCCACATCCAAGCATCCCTAAAGGCTTGTCCCAACAGTATTTCATGAGGTATGTCTTATACTGGTATGTTAGAGTAATTGGTTTTTACTTGATTAATTAAACAATATCTGGTTAATTAATTAAGTTACCTTTTATCTCTTTTTCACTTAAGCTAACTTTAGGTGCATAATAATTAATTATTTTATTAATTATTATGTGCAAGCCTAGGGTTTTCCTTTTTTAGGTTTTTTACCTATAAGGTTGTAATCTTTTCTTTTGTAACCTAACTCTTTTTACAATTGGCAATATTGAGCTCCATGCTTTTTGAGCATTTTTTGCTATGCATCTCCCTTGTAACAGGTGTTTTAGCTTTCAGTATTCTTTGTGCTCCTTCATGGTATCAGAGCAAGTTTGAAGCTCCTGGTTCTTGTGTTTTGAGTTTTGCATTAGAAACTGGTTTTAAAAAAAACCAAGTGAATTTCCAAGAGTTCTTAAAATTTTGCAAAAAAATAAAATTGTGTGGGTTTGCACCCATGGTACGAGCTGTACCGCCTGCCCTGCGAGTACTGTAGGTATTGTAGGCGGCAGTACAACTGACGCCGTCCACGGCTCCCGTCGAGATCCATTTTTAGCGTCGCCGCCGCCTCTGCTGGTTCGCTACAGCCGGTCTTTCTCCGGCCGCCGTCGCAGCTTCCTCCGCTAGCGCCGAGCTCGTTTGCCCTGCTCTCCTAGTTCTCCGGTTGCCGCCCGAGCTCCCACCGTCGCCGCCGACCTCCCGGGGTTCTCTGTTCGCGCGCCCCTATTTCTTTTGGGCATCCTTCGGCCGTCGACGCCCTGGTTTTCCGGCTGCCGTGCCTCTAGTTTTTCGGCCGCTGCGCCTCTGGTTCCGTCCGTTGCAGCACCGCCCTGGTTCTTCGGCCGCCTCCCTAGTTTTTTTCGGCTGCGCCCCTTGGTTTTGCTCGGCCATCGCTGACCTCTCTGCTCGTTCCCCGATTGCCGCTGTCGCTACCCAGCTCACCGACCGCTGCCCGAGCTCCCATCGCTGCTTTTTTCCAGGCCGCTGCCGAGCCCACCACCTCTGCCTTCACTGAGCTCGTCGAACCTGCCCCCATCCCCCTGGTCGCTCACCGGACCAGGGGCTCTTTTTTTTAGCCCCTAGGGCTTAAAGGAGGCAATATTGTTCTTTTTTCTGGAGGCTTCACCAAATTGGGTATAAAATGGGCAAACGGTCTCCATTTTTTTCAAACGAGATACCGTTGGAAAGATAATTTCGTGTTGAACATCATGGTGCTAGTATTTTTTTCTAGAATTTATGTTTGACTATATTTTTTTCCAGTCAAAGAGGGGTCTTCTTTCTACACTTCCGGGGCCATAAAAGGTGCAAACAAACTCCGTTTTTCAAAAATGAATAGGCATTGGAAAGCTCTCAGCTTGCTCTATTCAGCTATGTGATATTTTTTCTCATAATTTTCTTCAAGTACACGAGATTTTGTTTTGAAGCTTTTTTACTTATGCATTGCTTCCTCTTTCTCAGTTTGTACTAGTGTTTGGGTTTATCTTTTGTGGGGGGTGCTTTTTCTCACTTTTTGTCATTTACATCAGAAAAATAGAACACCAAAACTATCAAAACAATCAAACCATTTTGCATCTTCTATCTATTCTGAAAGATCACATAATAATAAAAAACCAGCAGGTACAGGAACAGGTACAGGTACAGGTGCAGGGTTTCATGGCAGACTCCTCAGTTGAGTTACTCACATCACACAACTATCACACCTGGAAGTCTCGCATGACGAGGCTTCTTAGGTCACGAGGGTTGTGGTCTTGTCTAGATGAGGTTCAGCCTCAGTTGTAGCGTCTTTTTGAGATTCTTCAGCACATGAACAAGATGGATGAAGCTATGGGTTTGCTATCCCTTCACGTTTCTATTAGTCTTCTATTTCACCTTGATGCTTTGCTCACTCCTCGGGACATTTGGTTGAAGTTTGAGACACTTTTTGGGACCATTAATGAGTTCTGAGCATTATAGATTGAGGTAGAGCTCACTTCATTGTTACCTGAATCATTTCCCACTATTGAGGATTTTTTGACCAAGTTCAAAACTATCCGCTCTATTTTACAGGGTTGTGGCAAGAATAAGTCAGACACAGAGTGCATTTACTTGATCCTTTCGAAGCTTCGTGGTCCATTTTAGATATTTGCTTCTTCATTCTATTCCACCATGGATGGCCTGGGTGCTTGTTTTACCATGCCTACCTTTGATGTGTTTTGTGAGTGTTTGTCTCATGAGTAGTCACACCTTTCTTAGCTTGATATGCTCTCAGGATCAAAGAACAAAGCATTGGTTGCTCAGTCATCTAAGGAGAAATAGAAGCAGAAACTGAAGCCCAAGAAAGATTATGTAGGTAGTGAGCATTCCTCCAAACCACCACTTAATCCGAAACAGGGAAAATCTTCGAAGTCTGGTGAGTCTTCCTCCAAGACTAAGAAGAAATCATGAGACACTTGCACCTTCTGTGGCAAGGAAGGACATCCAGTTTCTAGGTGTTGGAAACAATTAGAGGCTTTAGAGGAAGCCCTGCAGCAACATCACATCTCCTCACCTCAGTCGTCTTCTCCTTCCATAGGGAAAGGTCATGCTCTCACTGCTCGCACATCGACCTATGGGTCCACTTGGATTCTAGATTCTGGTGCTTCTCACCATATGACTCACACTCAGCAGTTTGTCACTTCTCTTGCCTCTTGTGGTACTTCACAGATTGCAGTGGGTGACTCTACACAGCTTTCTGTCTTGGGTTCAGGTTCTGTCACTTTGGATGGGGGTACTCTACAAGATGTTCTGGTTGTTCCTGACATCTCGACGAACCTCTTGTCCATTTATCAGATTTTCCATTCTGGCTCTGGTAAGATAGTTGAGTTCTCACCACATCATGTGGTTATTCAGGACCTCCATGACTCTGATTTGATTGTGGCTACTGGGTATGTTGATACTGCATCTCGTCTTTATAGATTTGATGGATTTGAGCCGTTTGGGGGTACAGGTTCATCTCTTATAGCACATCATGCAAATTCTGTGAGTAAGCTTTGGCATGAGCGTTTGGGCCATGTCAATTACAAATATCTTCAACAGATGAGAACTCAGGCACTTGTTCTTGGTCTTCCCCCGATTTCCTGCACCAACAGTGTTTGTCATGGTTATGTGCTTGGAAAGCATCACAGGGATCCCTTTTCGAAGGGAAGCACCACTCGTGCTTTGGCACCCTTGGAGTTGATTCATAGTGACCTCATGTCATTTCCCACTCCTTTTTCTGGGGCCAAGTATGTACTCACATTCATTAATGACTTCTCCAGACGCACATGGGTGTACTATCTTAAGTACAAGTCCGATGTCTTTGATTCCTTTTGAATCTTCAAAACATTTGTAGAGAAGTAGTCTGGCCTTTCTATTCAGTAGATACATACAGATAATGGGGGGGAGTATGTGAATTAGGCTTTCAGAGATTTTTGCACTGAGCATGGTTTGCAGCATCAGTTTACTGTTGCCTACACCCCCAGCAGAATGATGTCGCTGAGAGAAAGAACAAGACTTTACGGGAGATGGCGAATTGTATGATTCAGTCCAGGTCCATGGATCTATCTTTTTGGGATGAGGCAGTTAATTGTGCCAACTATATTCAGAATTAGATGCCTCACAAGGAAATTCGATATACGACTCCTGAGGAGGCTTGGTCTCATGACAAGCCTGATGTTTCATCATTTCGAGTATTTGGTAGTGAGGCATGGGCCTTTATTCCTGATGCTCAGAGAGCCATGGAGCGGAAGAGTTGACCCCTCATTTTTGTCGGCCACTGTGAGGATGTTAAGGCATACATGTTGTTTGATCCTGATTCCAGAGAGGTCCTATTTTGACGGGATGTCCAGTTTGATGAGCCCCTTCCCATAGTGGATACCCTGTCTCCAGTGTCTACTTCACTACCTACTCCTCACACTGCTGCTCTTCAGGATTATGTTGAGGGTGATTCTGATGAGGATGCTGATGATCCCCCATCTTCACCTCCACTTGCTCCACCTCAGATGCCCAAATGGGCTCGCTTTACTGTTGAGGCAGCAGGATCTATGGCAGGTGATCCTTCAGACACTCATCGCACCCATTCTCATATTGCGGGTTCTAGTCTTTTGAGTCATGCTCTTTCAGAGGATCCTCAGAAGTTTTTAGAGGTGACAGGTCACCCTGAGTGGGATAGTGCTATGGAGTATTCTTCTTTGATGAGGAATAGTACTTGGGATCTTTGTCCTCTTCCTAAGGGCAGAAAGATGGTTCAATGCAGATGGTTGTATCGCACCAAGTATGTTGTTGATGGTTCTGTTGATAAGTACAAAGCATGTCTTGTTGCGAAGGGTTTCTCACAGGTTGAGGGTATTGATTACTTCGAGACATTTTCCCCTGTCGCCAAGATGAATTCTATTCACTTTGTACTATCACTTGCAACTTCTAGGGTCTGGTCCATTTATCAGATGGATGTGAAGAGTGCATTTTTGCATGGTGACCTACAGGAGGAGATCTATATGGAGCAGCCTCAGGGCTTTGTTCAGGATGCTTCTTTGGTTTGCAGACTTCGGCATTCATTATATGGTCTCAAACAAGCCTCTCGGGCTTGGTATGAGAAGATGGACTCTTTTTTGCTCTCCACTGGTTTCACTCACTGTCATTTTGATCCTACAGTCTATATTTAGAATCTTGATGGTGAGATCCTGATTCTTGTTCTATATGTTGATGATCTCCTCATCACAGGTAGCTCATCCTCTATGATTCAACATGCTCAGTGAGCTTTGATGGAGCAGTTTGAGATGACAGATCTCGGTCTTCTACACTATTTTCTTGGACTTCAGGTGATTCAGTCCTCTGATGGGATATCCATTCATAAGCAGAAGTATGCTCTTGATATGCTTTAGCGCTTTGGAATGCTTGATTGCAAGTCTTCCCCCACACCTTTTCAGTCAGGGGTTGTTTTGGCTACTACTTGCCCCACTCCTTCAGTAGATTCTACACTTTATAGGCAGTTGGTTGGCAGTTTGTTATACCTGACTCACACTCATCCTGATCTTTCCTTTGTGGTTGGCCTTGTCTCTCGATTCTCCCATGATCCTCATGAGAGTCACTGGCAAGCTGCCAAATGTATTTTGAGGTACATTCAGGGAACCCTTTCTTATGGCATTCACTACACATCAGGGGATCCTCACATTGTTGGCTACACTGACTCAGATTGGGCTGGTGATGTCAATGATCGGAAGTCTACTTCTGGCTTTGTTTTCTGTCTTGGCTCTGGTCCTATCACATGGTCTTGAAAGAAGCAGACTGCTCATGCATTATCATCTACAGAGGCTGAGTACCGAGCTGCTGTGCTCGCTAGTCAGGAGATCTTATGGCTTCGCCAGTTGATGACTGAGTTTGGTTTTCCTCCTGATAGTCCCACTATTCTTTGGTGTGACAATCAGAGTTCTATTCACATTTCTCACAACCCGATGGAGCATCAGCGGATGAAGCACATTAAGCTTCATATGCATTTCATCAGACAGTTGATTCAAGATGGTTCTCTCATCTTGGAGTATATTCCCACTGCTGAGCAGGTTGCTGACATCTTCACGAAGCCTTTTGCCTCGCCGCGCTATCTTCAGTTGCGCTCTATGCTTGGGGTGAAGGAAGTTGTCCTTGGGGGGTCTTCATGAGGCCTTCCTTCCTTCATGTTTCTTTCAGCATGTTCTTTTATCTCTTTTTGGAGAGGAGTTTTTCCCACTGGGTTTTCTCCTTTTTCTTCATTTCATAGAGATTTCCTTGTACTTGGGTACCTGATTTGGCCTTGTTGCCAGGACCCATTGTTCTTTGCTTTCTGTAGCTTCTTCTAGGTTTTAGCTTCTCCCTAAGTCTAGCTTAAGGGGGGGTGTTAGAGTAATTGGTTTTTACTTGATTAATTAAACAATATCTGGTTAATTAATTAAGTTACCTTTTATCTCTTTTTCACTTAAGCTAACTTTAGGTGCATAATAATTAATTATTTTATTAATTATTATGTGCAAGCCTAGGGTTTTCCTTTTTTAGGTTTTTTACCTATAAGGTTGTAATCTTTTCTTTTGTAACCTAACTCTTTTTACAATTGGCAATATTGAGCTCCATGTTTTTTGAGCATTTTTTGCTGTGCATCTCCCTTGTAACAGGTGTTTTAGCTTTCAATATTCTTTGTGCTCCTTCAGGTATGTGTAGGAAAACGGGGGACCAAAAAGTGGCCACACCACTTTTTGGTCCCATGTTGAACATAATGTGAGTGTGCTATATGCACCCACATTTTATTTTTCTATTTAAAGAAAAAAAAGTAAGAGGCTGAGATCATTTGAGCTTGGCCTCTCAACAACATACTCTGGTCTACAACTTTATAGAGCACACTCGCGTTGTGTAAAAGGTCATTCTTTATTGATTTTTCTATTGAATTGTCACTAAAATATCACCATGACGTTGCCAAGGTTGAAGAGGTAAGTATTTTTTAGTTTTTTAATATAAAAATTCAATTAAATAGATAGATTTTTTTTAGTGGTTTTTCTTTAATTTCTAAGAATTGAGAATGTCCCTCTAGTTGATGAAAAATACCATTCACCAATTGATGAAAACCCTCCTGGATTTAAAAAACCATAATAAACCCCTCCCACATTGCCTCAACATCCTCCCGGGACACAAGAAAATATATTAGGGAAAATAGAAAAAATAAAAGAGAACTTGAGGCAATAATTGAAAGCTTGAGAGATCCACTAGGAACAAAATCCCATATGTCTACCCTTGCCAATTTACTAGAATCAATCATCTCTCACATAGTATTAGTGAGTGGGAAATCAACACTTAGTAGAACACAAGGAAAGAAAAAAGAAAATTTTATGTATATAAACTATCATATATGATCAAATAAAAGAATGTAAACTATTAAAATCTGACTTGTGTGTGTTGTTCATTGACCCAAGAACTAATGTACCCATGCATGACTCTTGTAGGAGGTTCTACATCCATTGGTGCCACCACTAGGGATAAGGAATAATTTTTGGGATAGGTGGTGGATGGTTTTTGACCATCCTCCATGCAATAAATGAGGTCCCATAATACTTTTTGAGGAAACTCTATTGCGAGTTTTTCCTCAATGATATCCCAATTACTTTGATATGTGAGATTTCCAGGGTAGAGGTGGGGGCACAACATGCCCAAAACTAGGCACAAAGACATCTTGCTAGACTAGATTTTAAACATGCCACTATCTCTTCCATTGTGAAGGAGGTTTTTTAGGTTGATACCCTACAATCCATTAGCTCACTCACTCCTTTAACCCTTTTACAACATGTTAGGCCTCTAGCACAAGGTGATTTGGGTGAGTCTTCCAAGTCTCGACCTTTACCTCACTTATGCCAAAACTACAAGTCTCTTTATGGTTATGGGTCTAAGGATGATCAAGATGCACATGGCCAATATTAGGACACATCTATATTGAATGAAAATTTCATGATAGATGAGTTGTTGGATTGGGCATTTGACAGTGATAGGTGAATTTGAACAAGGTTGAATTCAATTTATCATATTTCATTTTGAAATTAAAAAAACACTAAATTACTAGATTGATTGTAATAAAATTTTAGGGTTAGAGTGTTCACCCTACATCTAGTAGCCCTCCACCTCCCTCATACACAATGATGTTGAGTCCACAAGTATGTAACTAGTAAAGAAATATAAAATATAGTGCATGTGAATAGTTTAACCTTATATAAATGGTAACCTTAAAATTCACATTGGATGTTAATTAGGTTAACTTAATGTTGATCCTTCGACATAGACACATGCTATCCAAGTGGCCATACATCTTACATTGAGGTAAGCTCGAGTATTTTTAATCATTAAATTTTTGTAAAATAATATTAGGTAGATCTTGGCAATTTAATAATGTTGTTTCATTTTTAGATGATCATAGCAGTTGATACTCCTAGTATTCATACCACAATGGAGCATGGTGTTGCCACAATATTATCATCTTTGATTCCTTTGATAGAGGTATGATCCAAATTAGCAAATTTTATTTTATATTTGTTGTTTTATATGTCTATTAATGAAATTTCAAATGATATTAATTTGTATTTTGATGCTTGCCACAAGGTTTCACAACTCCATTTTGTGAACATGCCCTTGTTACAAATGAAGAGAGGAAAAAAATGGTTCAAAGTGATTATGAGTATGTGGTAAGTGATTATTTTGTTTTATGTCATTCGATAATTCAAATTTTACATATTAATGTGTATACTTTTTATTGTATTAGGTTCAGGTCTAGAATAATTTAGAGAAAAGGTCAAGTTAGTGGGTTCAAAAGAAACCATCATTGTATGCCTCTCCATCCAATCGATATTCAAAGGTGGCTCGTGATCTCTTATCTTCCCCTAGAGGGAAGTGATTATGTATTAGGGTTATTTTTGTATGCCTATATGATAATTTTATAGATAATCTTTCGTATTACTAATATGTGACATTGTATTCCTATATGACTTTCTTGTACATATATTGAACTTTAGTGGTATATAACATTGTATGCCTATATGGTTTTTGGTTAGTACAATTTTATTTTACCAAATTGTTGTTCATACTATTTACAAATGATTAACTAAATAAATGAATGATTATTCGAGTAAAAAGAGGGAATAAAGGGAATATTTTTTATAATAAATGAAGTAGTTTGTTTTGAAATTTGGTCATGTATTGTGCATAATCATTATTCAAAGCCATATGACTATCATGTGTGTCTTAGAGAGATTTAACTATCATTTGACTCCTTTTTCCTTTTTAGCTATCGAGATGAGCCTACTTATACATTGTCCCTTGTGAAAATATCTTTTAAGGATTATGGAAAACAACTTTACTACCTTATAATTTAGCAAAAACATATCTTTTGGATAGTCCTAGAAATTTTAATGGGAAGTCTTACCTTCTTGATTGCTCATCAATATAATACCTTAGTTTGGAAGGAATCCCCAAAGTTGCATGATGATCTTGTGGGGTGTTATGATGATCAAATCTTACTAGAAACAATTAGGACATAATAAAATAAGTTTAAAATTACTAATGCTAGCATGAATATACATTAGGGTATAATTGCAATAATATTATTTCCACCTTTTTCCTTAATCATTTTGCATAGGATTATATGCCTCTCAAATCAAGACTAAAATAATTATAAATGGGAGATAGAAACTAAGTAAGATCATTCAAGTAGGAATTTATTATTATCATATTTATACAATTCCCTATATAAGTTAGATCCATTGTCAAATTTATATTATTTTCAATCAAATTGGGTGTTTTTATTGGAAAATCCTCCCAATTTTATCATTTTATCTCATGACCATATTTCAACAACTTAGAAAAATTCATCTTGTATCTCATCATATTTTATAATATTCCTTCAAAACTATCCTTCTAAGATAACCACTAACACATCAAGTTTAGTGTTCTTTATATCAATAGTGTTCAAGAAATCATGGGTGGATGCATAGATTGCATATGTTATTTTCTTAAGGATCCTTGAAATAGTGAGTTCTCACTTTGATCTAAATATATTTCTATGACTAAATAATATTCAGACTCCATGAACACCTCTTGATTTCTTCTCAAAGCATCTTTCTCTTTATTATCAACCTTGTCACCATCTCCATAACCTATATATGTGCAACAATATCACAATCTCATCCATTTTCTAACAACTCTTCTAGTTTGATCACTAATATGTTGCACTCTTTCTAGTTCAACCTTGTCACAATGTAAGCATGTGCATTTAGTACCCTAAAAATATTAGATAGTCATTTATAATATATATGATAAAATTCATAGCTTATGAGATTATACTTTAGTGATAGTATTATTTTTTATTGTAACACAATAGTTTCAAATGACTATCCTAAATAGTACATGATTATATTGATGTCATTTATGATTATATTTAGTTTTGACAACTATCCCTTTTTTATTTGATCAAGTTTGAATGATATAGTTTTCCTCTTGTGATTTGTATGATAGTCTTGGTAACATGTTTATTATGATATTAAATGGTTTTGGTGACATGACTATCTTTATTGACATGTTAAGATATTCCTTTATGTGTAAATGAAATGACTATACTTTAACTTATGAATGTCCATTTTGTGATAGAATTATCTATAATTTTATGACTATCCATTTTGTCTATTATGGTAGTCAAGGAGGATTCTTGTGGTTGGTATATATTTATATGATAATCTCAAGGATTCATGACTACTTGTGGTCTACTAAGATAGTCTCCTAATTACCACGTGGTGCAAGAGCACCTACACCACAACATCAAGTTTTGATTATTTGAATGAATAGTAGATTGATGCTAGTATCTTTGTGTTTATTTTGTCTAAATAAGGTATAATAGACTAATCTTCTATGTATTTAGGGAATTTGTGGGCTAAGGTGGTCAAATGTGCAAAATGCACTCTTGTCTCGAACAATTGTCAATATTACCATGAAGACAAACTATGTAAAATGTAAAAGGGAATGAAAGAAAGGGGTCTAGGAGTTATATTAGGGGTAAAATAAAGGTTTATAAATGGCCCTAGGTCTCTAGAACAACAAATTTGCATAATGAAACTTATTAAGGAAACCATTGTTAATACTAGCACTTTTTGGCTTAATGAAGGTTTGGTGGTTCAAGGGTGGTTATGGGCATTGAAGGGAGTTGGTTCTAATTTGAAAATGTATTAAAACATCATACAAGCCTGAATGAATGGTTCAAGGAATTGATTTTGAGGATTTGGTGCTCTATTCAATGCCTAAACTGTGGAATTTCAAGCATTTTTTCTGTGTTTTCAGTTTCATTTCTCAGTGTACGGCCTAGTATAGGCCTCCCATGATTAGAAATTTATAGATTACTATGGTGGAAGGTTTTAACTTGTAATTCTATCTATTTTGAGACTCCTTTGATAGTTTTGGTGAAAGAAAAAATCCATTCTACCTGATCAACCTGTACAGACCAGTAGGGTCTGAGTTTTACTTTAATTTAGAGATGGAGCCTTTCCTCCTACTGTGGTGACCTATGATTCAGAGGAAAGGATTGTAATATGTTTTTTTCAAGTTTTCATGTTTCTTTTAATAGTGGTAAGGCGTATATAGGGTCGGTGATGTTATCTTAGGTTGAGAATGTGAGTTTTTGGTATGAAAAGGAGGAACCAAAGTGGTGGTTTTGAGATCTAATGAGGCTAAAGGCCTAGTGAAGGTTTATGTTGTTTTTTCAGACCCTATTAAACTTGTTTTTTTCTTTGGTGAGGCTTGGAAAGCCTTGGAGTTGTGAAATGTAGAAAACCCTAAGTATTTGTGAGCAAATTGAGGGTTTTTGTATTGAAAACCTATTTGAGCATGTAAGGTCCTAAAACCTGGAAAATATTTTGTTTTGAGACTGAAGCAAAGACTATTTTTGGGTTTGGAAGTCTGGTGTGAAATGCTAGAGGTAGAACCTTTGGAAAAATGGCCTAATTTGAGGCCTAAAACTGTGTAAATCCTAAATTTGAGGTGTTTGTTTTGAAGGAGTTGTACTTTATTTTCTAGTATATTGAATAACTCTAGAATGGGTACTTGAATCCATGATTTATTCCCTAGATGTTTTGGAAAGATCTGGACAAAAGGCTAGAAAACTAGTTTTCCACTACTACAAGGAAAGCTAGAATTAAAAGGTGAGTTTTGGAGATTTCATTGAGTTTGTCTTGGAGATTGTATTCATCTAGTTCAATTGTCATTATATGCATGTTGAGGGACTTTGTAAGGGCCTTGGTGAAGATTTTTTGTTGTTTTGCAAGATTGAAGGGTTGAAACCCTTAAGGGTGAGTTGATGCCTATTAGGCTGAAAGCATTGTGAAGAAGAGTTCTTTGTTTTGGAATTGATCTCCATTGTTATGAGTAATCTCCACCTTGGCTCTGCATCATAGTGGTATCAGAGTAGGGAGTAGATTTTGTTTGCATTTTGTAGGTTGAAGAGGAAGGTGAAGAGGCAAGGTTGTCAAGATGCCTCCAAAGAAGAATGATATGGCTAAAGAGATGAAGGAGGTGAAAGATAGGATTGCTAAAAGAATCAGAGAGTTAGGATTAAGGATCATAGCACTGGAGACAAACAAAAGAAGGGAAGTGGAAGAGAGTGAGACAGATGAAGAGGAAGATGATGAGTTTGAAGATGTGGAAGAAGAGCTTACTCTAGAGGATCAAAGAATTGCAAAGTTGTTGAAGGAAATGAAGGATGACAAGCCTAATGTAAAAATTGATGTTCCTAAGTATGGTGGTAGTTTAAATGATGAATAAATACTTGATTGGATTGCTGCATTAGATAATCATTTTGAATGTGATGAGGTTCCTGAGGAGCAAAGAGTAAAAATTGCAAAGACAAAGTTGCAAGGCCATGCTTTGGTATGGTGGGATTACTTTCAATCTGAGAGGAGGAAGCAAGGAAAGTCTAAGATCACATCATGGGACAAGATGATATCAAAAATCAAAGGTAAATTCTTACCCAAGGATCATCAAGTTCAAATGTTTAAGAAATTGCAAATTTTGAGGAAAAAAGAAATGAATATTAAGTCTTATACTAAGGAGTTTTATAAATTGAGTTTACGATCTGGTCATCATGAGAATGAAGATGAAAAATTTGCAAGATATATCTATGGTTTAAGATTAAACATAAAAGCTAAATTGGTTTTGGTTAATCCTAAAACTGTAGATGAATGTTATCAAATGGAAATCAGGGTGGAGGAGAAAATGAAGAGAAGGCAAGAAAAAGTAGTTAGAGGCAGGGGTAATGCATCAAGAGGAAGAGGATCCATGCCTAATTCAAATCCAACCAATGATAATCAGGAAGATGCCATGAAATGTCAAGAGAAATATGATTTCAAAGGTGGATGGAGAGGAACAAGAGGCAAATTTGGAGGAGGTAGGAGTTCTAACAATGTGTTTTTAGGTAGATGTTACACTTGCAATGAATTTGGCCATGCATCTTTCAAATGTCTTGAGAAGATTGGTACTTCATCAAGTGGAAGTAAAGGTGAAAAAAGGGTTCAACTTGAGCAAGAGGATGATGTGGAGAGCACTGGTTCATCAAGCCATCCTGTAAACCCTGAGTTTGGAGAAGCCTTGATGTTGCACAAGCAACTTTTGAAGACTTCCAAAGAGGTGGAGCCATTCCATAAGAAGAGGTTATTCAAAACCACTTGCAAAAGTAAGGGAAAGGTATGTAAGGTTGTGGTTGATTCAGGTTCAACTGAAAACATGGTTTCTTGTGAAATGGCGAATAAGTTAAATTTGAAAAGAATTCCTCGTGATTTTCCCTACAAGGTATCTTGGCTAAGTGATGGTCAATCATTGTTAGTAAATGAGCAAGCTATTGTAGATTTTCAGATTGGTGAGTATAAAGATAATGTTATTTGTGACATTCTACAAATGGACTATTGCCACATACTCCTTGGAAGACCATGGCGGTATGATAGGTGTGCTATGTATGATGGAAGAGCAAATAGGTATACCATAATGAAAGATGGTCAAAAGTTTGTTTTGAATCCTTGGGTAGAGAATGAGAAAGGAAAGGCTAAAGTAATCATGCGTGGGGGAAAGGAGCCTATAAGTGTTGTGAAGGAAATCAAAAATTCTAATTTTGGGAACTATTCCAGGTTTGATAATGTAGGGGTAGTGTGTATAAGGATTGATATAGTTTATGTCAAAGTATTTTGATAGGCACCATAAAATGTCCTATTCTTGCAGATATGAGAGTGAAGCAAACAAGGTTTGTAGGTACAGTGAATGGAAAGCCTGATTTGATAGTGATGAAGCAAGGTAATGGGACAGTGAATGACAGTTAAGAAGGACAAGGCAGTAAAGATAGTTCCAGACCTAAATATGAAAAGAAAGTGAAGACAGACCAAAGGACTACTAATACATGTTTTTTGTAGATATCAAGCATGGTAAACACTCAAAGGCTAAATAGAGGAGTCTGATTGCAGGTCTAAGAACAGAGGAATGACAAAATGCTTATAAGAATACATTTCAAGGTGTTGAAAGCTCAGGGCAGTTTGAAGATCTTGTGTACATGCATCAGTGGAGTGCATTTGGGTTCCAATGGAGTTTGTGTGATGCTTGGAGGTAGTGGTATCTACACCAACTCATGAGGCATGAGTATTTTCTAGGGGGGGTGTATGGTGCATAAGCACATACACCACAACATCAAGTTTTGATTATTTGAATGAATAGTAGATTGATGCTAGTATCTTTGTGTTTATTTTGTTTAAATAAGGTCTAATAGACCAATCTTCTATGTATTTAGGGAATTTGTGGGCTAAGGTGGTCAAATGTGCAAAATGCACTCTTGTCTCAAACAATTGTCAATATTGCCTTGAAGGAAACCTATGTAAAATGTAAAAGGGAATGCAAGAAAGGGGTCTAGGAGTTATATTAGGGGTAAAATAAAGGTGTCTAAATGGTCCTAGGTCTCTAGAACAACAAATTTTCATAATGAAGCTTATTAAGCAAACCATTGTTAATACTAGCACTTTTTGGCTTAATGAAGGTTTGGTGGTTCAAGGGTGGTTATGGGCGTTGAAGGGAGTTGGTTCTGATTTGAAAATGTATTAAAACATCATACAAGCCTGAATGAAGGGTTCAAGGAATTTCTTTTGAGGATTTGGTGCTTTGTTCAACACCTAAACTGTGGGCTTTGTTCAACACCTAAACTGTGGAATTTCAATCATTTTTTTTGTGTTTTCAGTTTCTTTTCTTTGTGTACAGCCCAGTACAAGCCTCCCATGATTAGAAATTCATAGATTACTATGGTGGTAGGTCTTAACTTGGGCTTCTATTTGTTTTGAGACTCTTTTTATTGTTTTGGTGAAAGAAAAACTCCATTCTACCTGATCAGCCTGTACAGACCAATAGGGTCTAAGTTTTACTTTAATTTAGAGATGGAGCCTTTCCTCCTATTGTGGTAACCTATGATTCAGAGGAAAGGCCTGTAATACATTGTTTTCAAGTTTTCATGTTTCTTTTAATAGTGGTAAGGCGTCTATAGGACTGGTGTTGTTATCTTAGGCTAAGAATGTGAGTTTTTTGGCATGAAAAGGAGGAACCAAAGTGGTGGTTTTGAGATCTAATGATGCTAAAGGCCTAGTGAAGGTTTATGTTGTTTTTTCAGACCCTATTAAAATTGTTTTTTGCTTTGGTGAGGCTTGGAAAGCCTTGGAGTTGTGAAATATAGAAAACCCTAGGTATTTGTGAGCAAATTGAGGGTTTTTGTATTGAAAACCTATTTGAGCATGTAAGGTCCTAAAACCTGGAAAATATTTTGTTTTGAGACTTAAGAAAAGAATATTTTTGGGTTTGGAAGTTTGGTGTGAAGTGCTAGAGGTAGACCCTTTGGAAAAATGGCCTAATTTGAGGCCTAAAATTGTGTAAATCCTAAATTTGAGGTGTTTGGTCTGAAGGAGTTGTACTTTATTTTCTAGTATGTTGAATAAATCTAGAATGGGTACTTGAATCCATGATTTATTCCCTAGGTGTTTTGGAAAGATTTGGACAAAAGGCTAGAAAATTAGTTTTCCACTACTACAAGGAAAGCTAGAATTAAAAGGTGAGTTTTGGAGATTTTATTGAGTATGTCTTGGAGATTGTATTCATCTAGTTCAATTGTCATTATATGCATGTTGAGGGATTTTGTAAGGGCCTTGGTTAAGATTTGCTGTTGTTTTGCAAGATTGAAGGGTTGAAACCCTTGAGGGTGAGTTGATGCCTATCAGGCTGAAAGCATTATGAAGAAGAGTTCTTTGATTTGGAATTGATATCTCCATTGTTGTGAGTGATCTCCACCTTGGATTTGTATCACCATGGTATTCCTTTCATGTTGTTGGGATAATTATTTCTAGTTGCAAATGACTATATTTTGTGTACATGGCTAATTTAACATGGTATGATAACCCTTTACCTTACTATTCTCCTTTATAATTTATTTTTTATATAACTATCTCTTAATGACATGTGACATGATAGTCATTAGGTGACAATCCTCTAGCTGATATGAATATCTTTAAATGTCATGAGTATTTCTTTTTTAACTTGTGATATAACTATACTTTTATTATGGTTTAACTATATTTATAGATGTCTAGAGGATGTGATTATCTTCCCTTTTTCCATAATATCCTTTTGTTTAGGTGACATGACAATCTTTTCTTGACATGGATATCCTTGTTGGCATGACAACCTATTTCGTCAAAGAAAATTATCTATTGAAAACTATGAATTATTCACATTTCAATAGATCCCTAATATGGTCTCTTTATTTGGAAGTGATGGTCCTTTTTAAGAGATCTCCCTCATATACTAAACCTCAAAATATAGAAATGCATAATATTTTTAAATATTTTCTCTCTCATCAAAATTTTATGAGTTTTCACTAGGGTAATAAAATTTTGTGCTTAATAAGACATCTTCCTTTGACCTCCAAGATAAAGTACTCAAATGTAATTAAAGGAAGTTTTAAGATCATGAAGCTAGGGAAATCCTCAACCTATAGGTTTCAAAAGGATCTTACACATGGTATATGAGGACGTTATCACAAAAATATGAAAAACATCAAAACATTCAACAAAACATCAAAAAGTAAAACTTATCAAAGTATTAAATTTCAATAATACCATGATGAGTGCAAGCGGGAAAGGGAGAGGAGGGGGATTTTTGAATTCCCCTAAAGGTGAATGCGATGGCGGATGAAGATGATGATTTGCATGGATGGTCTTTGGGCACCTGTAATGGGAATTTCTATTCATTGGGTGCTTGGGGGAAGGTCTCTTGGCCTTCTGTCTACTCTGCTCAAGATCTTCTTTGTTATTTCATGTCATTTGCTACTGTGGCTATTACCTTTGGTGTCTCTGGGAAGGGCAGATCTATTTCAGAGGTGGTTGAAGTTGTTTGGTGGCTTCTGTATGTTGAGGCAATCCTTTTTTTTCTCTCTCTTGCCAGACTGAGTGCTTAGCTTTATTGTGGCCTTGTGTTCCCTATGTGTTGGATGGCTTGGCTCGGTGCTTCTGCTTCTATGGCACTAGCTCTAGTATTGTAGTGTTGAAGGTGAATCCGAGTTTTGGAGTGTTTTCTTTTGATGCATTGGCCTACTCTTTATCTACTAGGGTTTCATTTGCTAGTTTTGTGGAGGTTGTGGGTCCTCTTTTGTTTCATTGTTTGAGAGGCTTAGTGATCGGGGTGTCTCTTCACGAGTCTTCTTTGGGCCTTGGTCTGTTTGGACTTTTCAAAATCCTTTGATGTTGCTTGGTTTCTGTTATGGCCCCCATCGGCATTGTTACTTTGCAACCCCCTTGGTTTGGCCAATGCTTGCATCTTTCTTTGGTCGGTGGAAGTGTTGTGGCTTTTGGGTTTCTTGGGTTCTGCTCTTCTCATGGTGTGAGGAGTTCCTTGTTCCTTGAATCAAGTGGTTTCATGCCTTTCTTTCTACCTCCAGTGGGTATCTTAGATATGGTTTTAGACTTGATGCTCTTCTTGGTGGGTTGTGTTTTATTCCCTTTGGAGTGTGGGCGTTGTTGGAAGTGCTTGGTGATGGCTGGAGGTTTGGGACTCTTTTATGTTTCTATTTATGTGAAGTTAAAGGGTCATCTTTGCAAGATCTTTTGGGGGTGGAGGGGTCTCCACCCTATTTCAAAAATTAGTACTTCTTTCTCCAAAGCCATCAAGCATGGTGTGCTTGATAGTTTTTTCGTTTTGCAGTGGTCTTGTTGGTTTTCTGCTCTTCTGATTGTGGAGGGTTGGAGCTTGGTGAATTTATGGACTAGGTTGCCCAAGAAAATGGTTGTTTTGGATCTCAGTGGAGTTGTTCTTGATGCTATTTTGGGAAAGCTAAATATTCTCTATAAGGAAGACTTCGTTGTTCTTTTAGTTGAACTGATTATCCATTATGTGACTTGTTTGTGGATGGTTTTCAAAGGTGACGAGGACTCTTAGGTTTCAAGTCCCTTTATCATGTTTTCTTCTCTGACCCTTGTGGTTTGGAGTTCAAGGTTTCTGTGGGCTACTCTGTCTAGGGTAGTGGCTTTATTGGCTCATGTTGGAGTTGTGTGTATTGCTCTCAAGGATAAGTTGTTTATGTTGCTTGTTCTCTTCGCCTTGCTTGATAAGTTTACTCTTTCTGTTGGAGTATTTTATTTCTTCCTATCTCTATAGTTCAGGATTCCTATTGAGGTGGAGGCCACTCCTTTTGAGGTGGAGACCTCTTCTATAGAGGTGGAGAGGGGCTTTGCAGGTGCAAGTGGTGGCTCATACTTTCTCAGCAAGTTTTCTCCATTATAGCTTCTATTGAGGTGGAGACCACTCGTTTTGAGGTGGAGTTCAGGTCTAATAGTGTTTCTTTGTTGTTGTGGTTAGAGTTTTCATGGTAACTTCTCCTATAGAGGTGGAGGGGCTAGTGGCTTGATTGGGTTTTTCTCACCCATTAGTATTTTGTGTGTTTATGGCTCTGTTAGTGGTTTTGCAAACATTTGGAATTGGAAGAGGGGAACTCTTTATACCTCTAGTACTACCATAGATTATGGCTCTCAAAGTGATAGGTTAACTATAGTGTTCGGATTTGAATTTGGTTCTCTAAGAGTTAAGACTGTTGTGAGATGGTTGTCTCATGATCTGTTGGTTTCAAAATGTTTTGAAATTTTTGGTTGTTCTGTCCTCCCTTGGGGAGGTTATGGTGATTGGGTGTTGTGTTGTTGCGTCGTGGATGGTTGTTTGGCCTGTTTTGTTAGCTATGAGGTGGAATCACGTGGTGGAAGATTATGAAGGTAACCAATGGACTCATGCGTTATGCCATGCTAGATGCAACCTTAGGACTTATCTTTCTGCTTTGGTTATATGGCTGCTTTGAATATGTTGGTGCTTAATTTTATCATCTCGGGCTGCTATTTCATAATAGCTATGTTATGGTTTCATACTTGTTGGACTTTGGTTGACCTCATAAATGGTCTGCACACTATTTTGGGGATTTTTTTTTATTATGCTAAATGATGGTTTTGTGGTTACATTTTTGGTTACTTGGCCTGCATGCCATTTTGATGTTTTCTGGTGGGGTTGGTGCTACTCTTCCCAACCTGTTTCTCTATTTTCTATTATGGATTTGTAACCATGGGATTAGGGCCATTTCCATACTTATCTAATAAAAAACAAAACATCAAAACATTCAAATATCCTTTAAAAATCCAAAAATAGTCATAAAATATCAAAAAATAAAAAAAAATATCAATCCATGGTATCAAACTACATTGACTCTACGTGTGTATGTAGGTAAGGTGAATCATTGATGAGCCCCTGAGGCATAGGTATATCCTTTAGGGTCCATCATAGTCAAATATTCATCATAGTCCACATCACTAAGATAAAATGTCACTTACCATTGTCAGTCAAACTACATTGTCTCTGCATTTTTCATGTAGTAAAGGTCATCATTGATGATCCCATGATGCATAGGTTAGTCGCCTTAGGGTTCATCACAATCAAAATTTCATGATAAAACCATTGTAGAGAACAAATAAGTTGGACACAAACAAGATATCTTACACAAAACTAAACTTAAAAAATCAAGGAACAATAGATGAAACTATCAAACTAGCCTTCAACTAGGATGATCAATTGTTTACAAATGTTACCTATCTTACAAAAAATAATTTGTCTTCTAGGATTTTGTATTATTGAAACTAGACTGGGCATGTTACATCAAATGTCTCATTCCTTAGAACAAACACAATCTTTTGAAAACATATGAGACACTTATCGGTGGACAAAAATATCTAATTAGTTGTTGACTCATTTAGTATAGTTTGGTCTTATCTTATCTGATTTATCATATGTCATATTCCTTAGCTACTCGATGATATCCACAAGTGATTAGAGTAGTAAGGATGGATTATGACATTTATTTTTTTAATTTCTGCTTGTGGTTTGTCTTGGTAACATGATTGGGGAAACTACGGTCCTTGTGTGTGTTTGGGATTCTATTTGGCATAATCAAAAAATCCTATGCAAGTCAAAGGTCAACTAATGCTTTCTTGGAGTAGGATTAACATGCTCTATGGTTATTTCATCGCATATTCCAACAAGGTTGTTGAACACAAGGAAATAGGGTTCCACCTTTTAGGATATGGAATAGGGGATAAGGGCCTCCCATTTCACTCTAGTTCATTAAAGGAAACCAAGATCCCTCAACCAATTGACTTGATTGAGGAATGGGCTAGGGTTAAGATGGTTTCCTTAGGTGTGATTAAAGATAAAAGGGGATTCACCACTAAGCTAATGCTTAGAAAGAAAGAGAAGAAATTATTATGAAAACCTAACTAAGCAACCTAGGAAATGAAACTAAAAATCAAGATAATAAACTAAGAATGAATAGAAGGGTACTTGGAAGAAATATGTGGTCAAAAAAAACTCTGAAACACTAAAATTCTACTATTTTGAATCTTAGTAGGACTCATACACTAGACTGGGTGATTTAGTTCTAGTCTAGGGTTTCTGGGTAGGAACTGGAATCTCTCTGTGACTGATCTAAATCTTATGAAAACTGGAAAGAGTGTTGTATTGGGACTCATACTCCACAAGTGGTGATTTAGTCCCTGTATCAGGGTTGATCTAAAACTCTAATATCCTCTAGTGTTCTATTGTAGCTTATCTCCTACCAAATCTCTAAGTCTGAAAGCTTGAATTCTGGCCTATAAGTGACTTTCCGTGAAGATGACAACTTGTCATTACAACTTGACAACTTTCTTAAATCTTGCAACTTTATCTTCAAGGGATCTTCAAGCTCTAAACTACCTAGATTTGAAATCACACATGAAGAGGGAGAAAAATGTTGTTTTGTTAGTGGATAGGGGTTTTCCTTGGTCAAACCCCATTTTGGCTATCAAACCTTGATGAGAAATGAAGGATAATGCATTTGAATGTACTTGAATTGATCTTGAACAATACATCACTACATTAGCTCAAAACCACATGCATGATGCATCACGCCTTTGACATGATAATGGATCTTGAATTGTTGTAATAAAACTCTAATAATCTGCCCTTGAATGCCTTCTTGAATGATCTTGAATGCTCTATAATTCTCTTGTGAACTCTTAGGATGATTGCATATAGTTTCTTAGGTGAAATAATGATTCAAAACCTTGTTTATATAGACACTTCATCTAATTTATTGTTTATTAGATCCCACATGCCGACATTCATAAAATTTGAATTCAGAACCCTGATTTCCCACTAAAAACCCTAAAAATGCTCCAAATGGAACTCATATGCCCAAGGTGGCATATGGGTCCCACCCTCAATTTTTTAGGGTGAGAAAATGTCGAGGGGTTAGAATATTAAGTGTATTTGTTGAATATGTCAGGATTTTGGTTGAAATAAGCCTCAAGATGCATAATAAAGGGTCTTAAGGGCCTATTAATGATGATGTGAAGGTCATAAATGCAAGAGGGCCCAAAACTTAGTGTGAAGATGTAAATAAATTACACTTTACAACACTAAATTAAGGAAAAATTAGGTCTATTTAGTTAAAAAGGGCCCTAAACCTAATGTGAATGTGTAAAACACATTACAACACTAGATCAAGGCAACATTAGGTTCATTTTAATGTTAATCATTCCCAAATTAAGTGTGAAAAAGGGATACTTTTCCCTATAGTACAGTTCTATTGTTACTAGTATGAATCAGGGCACTCCTCATCTGACGTGTCTTATATCTTTGAAAAATGGATACTAAGATCACCAAGGTTTATCTCAACTTGATGTACACATATCTACTTGTCCATATATCATAATATTTAGGCAAACAAAAATAATGGTGATCTTCACAATTCATGCTTTGGTGTGCATGCATCTACTTGTCACATAATAAAATGCTCTATGATGATAAAACATGCACTATTGAAATCTCATGTAATATCAAATACACCAATCTTGATTTGGATGAATGGTCCATCTAACTATCCTTCAATCCTCATTAATCATTTATTTGCACTAACATTTCTTTTGACAGTCTCGTAGTAATCCTGGTGGCATGCTAGGACAAAAAAAATATATGAGTTGCATCATCCTGCATCCATAATCATGTTAGAACATCATATCTCATGTGTATATAGATCATACATACTACATAAGAAAATACAAAAAAGATAGATAAATTTGCATCGCATGTTAGAATCATCATCCATACATCCACCCATACATATAAATATAACATAAAATCATATCCATCCATCCATACATAAGCATAAACATAACATAATGCATTCATAAACATCAATCATATAGAAACATGCATACATATAACATATCATGTAATCACCTCCAAAAATGATGTATCTCATATATATCCAGAAAATAATGTGTCATAGTAAAAAATCATGATATTGTCAAAAAGTGGAGCTCGCTAGCTTGATAGAAATAATATGTCTATATACAAAAAATAGGCCTAACCTTTGCTACCCTTGTCCCCTGAAGAGAAATGAGTGAAGGCAAGATTGCCCTATCTCTACCCTAATCTTGATGGCCTCTGATACTCATTGTGGGAATGGTGTAGTGACTAGTATGGGGATCTCCTCGATTGGGATGCCCCTCCTCTGCTTTATGATCGACGTGAGTGGGATCGACTTTGATTCTCCTGATAGCTTGGTGCCCTATCAAATGCTAGCACTGTGCTATCATATAAATATTTGTAGTACTATACCTCCCTACTATCCTGATACAACATGCATGGAAAATCGGTCATATCCCCACTGATAGTAGAAATGAAATCCACTTACTGTCACTTGGCCTGTTGTGCTTGTATCACAACCATGTCCCACTCTGCAATCAACTGAGCTACTTGACCCTGCAATGATGGGATCTGAGCTACTTGGGCCTATAATTCTTGTACCTACACCTACAACACCTGGCTATGTGCTTGGGGCCCCTATCCCTTATCCTTGACATTCTCCTCCATGATATCATGGATGACTTCTTTGATGGGAACATCCTCCAAATCCTTCATCATGGCCATATCTCATGCAACCTCCTCCTCTATCGTGATGATATCATCATCCACCTCCTCCATCTTAAACTTCCCCACATACACCTCCATCTCAACATCCACCTCCTCTACCCTAACCTCCTCCACCCAGACCTCTTGATGTTCCCATACCTCCTACTCTCCCTCCTCACGAATAGGAGGTAATCATCTCAAAATATGAGGTGGAAGCTCACATCTATCTTCTCAGCCTTTGTCTCCCCTGCCTTTATCACCCCTACCCCTATCTCCTCTCCTATTACCCCCCATCCTTCACCCCCATCATCACGAACATCCCCTCATCCACCACCTCAATCATGATCATCTTCTCTCCCATGATCTCTCCTCTACAATCTACCATGAGGACCTTTTCCAAGCCTCTCCATAAGAGTAGGCACATCTGGATCTATCAATGGTGTCGACTTGTGTGACAACCACCATGCATCATACTTTTTTGTGGTCCCTACATCTACCGACTTTGTAGGGGCACCCCACTCAACTGGCTGCAACTAATCTATCTCCTGTGTTGCAACTTGCACACTAATCATAGGTCCCCATTGAGGAACCTCTTGAGAAGATAGAGCAAACTCTGCAATACCAATGGGAACTTCGTGTTTCTCCCCAAAATTCATCAACACCCACTCAAACAACTGGTGCTCTATGATGTGTTATGTTTGCATTTTCTAACCAATCAAATATTGAGTCTACCAATAATATGGCAGATGCTCACCATCGTCTTCTCAGGGAGCACACTGACAATATGGCCTCCAAGTAAAAGAATCCATAATGTCGATAGCATGTCTCTAGTATCCTACATCACCAACCCGTGTCTCTATGACTACACCTCCATATAGATATACATAAGAAAGCCCTAGCAATGAATCTCTCTCAACTGGCAGTTTGACAACAACATTATATTCCCAAGCCCACACCATGAGCATAATGGTATGACAACTAATAGACTGAGCCTCTCTATATGCTACATCGTGCAATTGGAAGTATAACATGGAAAGCATGCAAGGTCCCAAAGCATATATGATGGCCTACTCTATCATACCATCTAGCATTTGTTCCCATCCAACAAGGAATCTATGTCCTTGACAGTCAGGAATAACGTCTTCAATGATGCTACAGATCACAAGTATGAGTCACTCGTATTGATTCGCTAGTGTTTCCCAATGAATCTCATAATCCTCCACACTAAGGAGAGCTAGATCCTTAGTGTCAAAACATCTCTGAATAATAGCTAGCCCATGGTCAGGATCATAAACAAGACACTCATCATGAATAAGAAGGCTCAATATCCACTATTCATACTCAAGTCTGATTATGGCCTATCTAGTAGGCAGTAAAATGAGCTTGTCTTTGAATGCCATTTCTCAACAAGAGTAGTCAACAATCTCTTGTTAGCCCAAGTCACGGGCATGAATGTAACATGGTATAATACCAAGGCATGTAGGGCATACCTCTCCTCATCATTTAGATGATCTCGCAATCTGAATGAGGAGGGTTAGCTCTCTGAAGTATAAATTAGAGGAAATCTCATTTGCACTCACAAAAAGAACATTATGTTAATAAGGAAATCTAAACGAACCTATTGTCCAGACCTTTTGCAGATTGAAAATTTAATAAAAAACAGGGTCAAAATTGCAAACAGTTAGATGCATCACACCTTTGAACAGATGTGTCACACCAGTGTGGCTTACATGAAATTGTGAGGAGGCTAAGCATATGCGATGCACTATTAGAAAAATACGTTGCCATAAAACACATGCATTGTTCTACCGTACATATGTGATGCAACATAGTAGTTGCAGTGCACAATACAATTGCAAGAAACCTAGAACAAATGTGACTTTGTTTAATAGTTGCGGCACACTACACATGTGGTGCACCCGCCAACATATGCAGCGAACATGACTACATTTACGGTGCAAAAATTGCATCACATCTGTTTGGTCATTTTTGATCCCAAAAATATACTAAAAAATGACAAAAATTCAAAGTGAGAAAGGGTTACATACCGCACTATTTGACCCCTCAAGTCATCGGAAGGTCCAAACTTGATAACTACGATGCGAGGTGACTGAAACACGTGACATCTCCCCAAGGCTCTATGACATAATCTCCACTCAAAGATGTAAACTTCTAAAAACAAAATGCACAAATGACTCTTTTTGACCCCCCCTAGGGCCTATTTATAGACCTTAGGTGGCATGTTCAACCCCCGTTTATAATTGGGTGCATCAACTTTCACCTTCAAATGCTAAAATAGACACCCTGAATGTCCTAAAATCAAAATATTTTGCTACCAACATGAATACCACTATAAAATTAGCTTATCAGAACAACTTTCTATTTTTTTTTTTAAATTACAAATTTTTCTGAGGGGGCACCATCCTATCCCATTGTCACCGGGGCAACTCTTGAGCACAATTTTTTGTATTTTCTTTGACACAATGCTATAAAATCACATTGTATTAAAGAGGGGCAAAATGTAGATACCCGAAATTGTCCTAGTTTGCGAGTAACACCCTTTTACTAATTTTCACCCTTTTCTCCTAAGTATTAAATAATACTTTATTATTTAATTATTATCAAAAATCATATTCTACTATTAATTAAGTGACTTTACATTATTTAATTAATTCATTCTCATTCACCCTATCTGATTAATTAAATAAATCTTATTTATTAAATTATGTCCTAATTATCATTAATCTTCTTGATTAATTAAATAAACCTTATTTATTTAATTATGTCGCTAATTACATTTATTCTTCTATTTGATTAAATAGTTATCATTAATTGTTTAATTAACATTTAACACCCTTCTTAAATTAAGTAATTATTATTAATTATTTAATTAACCACTTTCCCACTTCTAGATTAAATAATTAAATTAGTTATTTAATTTCCCTATTTCATCCCAACATTACCTATTAATAAATAGACATTTATTTATTAATTAATCTTTACTTGCACGTTCCTCCAATGATTATTTAATTATTTAATTAATAATTATCCTCTCATACATTGACTAATCAATCAATCCCATTGATTAATCAATCAAATTCCATTGATTGACCAATCAATTCCCTTGATTAAATGAATCAAACCAGTTAACTCCAATCTATTTCCTCTCAACAAACCTTGACCATTGATCTCCATCTTTCATCTTTGAATCTGCATCGTTCATTTGAATCAAGAATTTCTATAAAAGCAAGCCTTCATAGCATGTTAATGGCTAACCATAAAACTTTCGCGTTTGCATCATTGTGATCATCAGATACACTTGAAGCTTAAGGCGAAAGAGCATACCAATTTTTGAGAGCAAAAGAAAATAAGAAGAACAATGGAAGTAATCTATGACAACACGATAAAGGTGAAGGTATCATTTGTTTGAATATGATTTTATCCATGTTGCACATTTTCTATTGATTAAATTGGATCATATTTGAGTAGAGGATTGTAGATTGTGGTTGTTTGCTTTGCTTCCTATTATCTCTATGTCTGAAAGTCAATTTTCTAATTTATAATAATAATAAAACATACTGAGTAAGTACCACATTAATAATAATTATGAGACAAGGGTAAAAGAGGTTGAGCTCATTTGGTTAAATCATTAGCTTGTCACTATGGAGATCCAAGTTCAAATACCCAAAGTGACATCTAATATGAATATATAAGTTGAAATATAATGTTGATAACTAATCCTAAACACTAGAAATATAAATCTACCTATTAATCTATTATCAATTGATATTTGTAGGATTTCTATTATATCATAAATTAAACTAAATCAAATCTAAGTTTCAAACCTTAAATTTTGAATTTGGGGTTTATAGATTATGGTTTAAATGTATTAGGTTTTTTTTTTTTCAATGAAAATTGTTTGGTTTAGAGTTCTAGGTTTAACAAGCTAAATTTAAATTCAAAAATAGAAAAAAATTATAAAAAAGGCATTGAAAAATGTAAATAGACAAGCTACCTACTTGGAAACATGGCAAGTTGAATTCTGTGGAGGGATGAGGTAAAAAAAAAATGAGTTATTGAGGTTACGTGATTTGGATAAGCATTCTAAAACACTTTTCCCAATCATCCTTGCCATGTGAATAGAGAAGAAAATGAGCTCATAGGGAAGAAAAAAATTAATACCTTTAAGGAATGAGTACCCATTCCTAATTGTGCACACGTTTGTAATGGGCACTCGCTTAGTAATGGGATCTCAAACCATAATGGATACTCATTCCATACATGTAGGAGTTTAGGTTCAAGATCCCATTCCTAGATGAGTACCCATTCCTGTCAATATTTTTTCTCCTTGTAGGATTTCCACTAAAAGGGGATCCAATTTCTCGCTTTGACTTCAATGGATGGATTATCTAGGAATGAGGATCAAGCCTTTGAAATGACTAATAATAGAACCAAAATATAATAATTTTAAAAAGCAAAATTACACAAAATGCCACTTATAAATTAATTGTTACATTAAAAACACTCTAATCAAAACGAATCCAAATCAAACCCAAACTCACATATAAACATATAATTTTCACTATTTTGCTTTCTAATCAGACTTAATAGAAATATCAATATGAAGTAAAGCCCATATCTATCAAACAGTCATACAAAACAAAACAAAACAAAAAATGTTTAACGGTTTTAACAAGTAATGCTGATAATTTGTAGGACTTTCTTAAATTACAAAGGTTATAGGTTATAATGTATTCACGTTAATGCTCCTCTAAATTTGGACTCGATGGACAAACTTACAGGTAAATAAATATTAAAAAAATCCTAAAGACTAAAAGCCTACCATTCCAAGCCACACGAAATGACATTACATTCTAAAATTCAAATGATATTGCACGTGCGGAAAAAAAAAAGATAATTATTTGAAAATCATTAATACCACGTCAAAAAGTGTTTTGCTTAATTCGTACTTAAGAGAAGTTTGAAAGAAAGTAGGAATTTGACACCTGTGAGGAATTTTTGGGGTCCTCATACAAGCTTTCAATTGTAGTTATAATTTTCCCTGTCCCTCATAATAGGTACTTTAACCTTCTTTATAATTTTTTATGAAGTGTCCCGATTTACATTGAGACCCAAATATTTCTATTTATAGCTTTCGCATTTTAACCTTCTTCAAAACATTTTTTTTTTCAAATTTTATTGTAGCTTATTAAGATAGTGGTGACATGACTTTGCATGCAAATTGTAGATTACATCATTTCTTTTCATGTTTTATTTTGTGGGTGTTATTTGTAGATTATAATAATTTATTTATTTATTTTAAATTTTTTGTTGGTGTTATTAGAATGATTGTTTACAATTGTAGTTTTAGTTTTCTAATGTATAATTTGGCATATAACAAATTCATCGTGAGCAATTTACCGATTGTCAACAATTTATCGTGGGAAAATTCACCGTCATGACAATTCACCACGCGAAAAATTAATTGCATAAATTTTTTGACGGTTAATTTTCCATGGCAGGGAATTGCTAGTGGCGGTGAATTTTCCCGCAATGAATTGTTGACGGTGAATTTTTCGTTGGTGAATTGTTGGCGGTGAATTTTCTTAGAGCAGTATAATTTGTATAAACTTTTTGTTGTAGAGGGGTGTATTTGATAGGCTGAGCAAGAGAAAGATGAAATTTATGTATAAATTATTTTGGTCATAGAAGTAAATGTATGTATACATGCAATTAAGTAAGCGAGTCATCTACAAAATAATGAGATTCCTAATAGATGTAGTAATGATAAATTATGTGTTTTATTTATTGTAATAGAATGAGGCTTTTAATGATGTGGGTCCACCTAATCTACCTCCACTGAGGAATGCACATTTATTTTGCAAGACTTACTTGCCTCTAATATGAGCATTCATATAGGTTTCTTACTTCTTAGAATGCATGCAAGGAGGATTTCTTGGATTTTTTCACTAATTTTTATTTATCAAATATACAATTTATGAGTGAG
This sequence comes from Sequoia sempervirens, assembly GCA_007258455.2. NCBI lineage: Eukaryota > Viridiplantae > Streptophyta > Pinopsida > Cupressales > Cupressaceae > Sequoia > Sequoia sempervirens. The sequence continues at coordinate 667,880,884 of VDFB02058242.1, read as the reverse complement.
TAGCCTCCCACTTAGGAGTTAATGACCAAAGCACTACACAAGCTCAATTGGTGTTTCAAACATTTTTTGAGATGAGCTACCATTTTACTATTTTTTACTACATGGTTTTTGCTCTCTAGAGTTCTTGCTAGAATAACAACCTTTTAGCTATCAATTCATCCATTAACTTCATATAGTTGCAGTTTTTTTTGTATTTTTCCTTATATTTATTGCATTATATGTAATCCTAATGTTAAGGGGTTATACATTAGAATGTGTTTGTGATCCATATATAAAATTTTATTTTCCTACTATAAAAATTCATAACTGATTCTTATGGTGCCTTGTGTTGCTAGACTACTCCATATGTTAGAGTTAAGGTTCTCGAGGTCTTATGTGTAGTTTAAATCATGATTGTCATTCATTTTTCTTTCAAATCCCTTATATGCCTATATTAAGGCAATTAGAGATTCAAATATTTGATTATGAAAATAAGAAAATGACACACACATATATTAAACTTGGTTTGTATTGTCCAAAAACTATGATTGCTTAGGTTGACCCTCCTACTTGTTAGTTGTCTTGGATAACCCACCCATGCACATGTTTGTACCTTCCCCTATGTTGTGCATGTTTTGCACACATGCCTTGCCATAGGTAGGGACACCCTCCTTTTTGCTCTCGACGGCTCATTCCTGCTCCTATTGGGTCATTTTTGCTCCTGCCTCAATTTGCGTGCCCCTTTCCTAGAGCCTAAGTTGGTCACATGCCTTGAAATGATCAAACACTCCTTGACCAAATTCATTTGCGCACCTAATTTTCACTAAGTCTTTTGCTTTTACAGAACTTGGCTTGCGGGTTTCCCTTGGTCTTTTGCCTCGACATCCTTCAGGCCTCGCGGACCTGTAGTTGCAGGTCGCCGCTCATGTTTCACCACTGAGAGGTGACTAACACCCAAATTTTGCCCGCATGGTGGGATCCACACCTAGTTTCTCTGTTTGAGCCTTGACCAAGCATCCAAACGAGCAGGAGATTCCACATCTCACCTAACCTAGGTCTGCCATGCAAAGAAATCAATGCATGTCATTAATGGAAATTGGCCTATAAACACTGCCCCCTGCCCTTCATTTTACCTGGGGCATTCAAATTTGGGGAGAAACAAAGTCATCCTTCCTTTTTTCGCCTTTTTCCTTGTTCTTGTTGGCTTGGTCCTTAATTGCTTGATTCAATTTTTCTTTCTTTTTTGACTTTGGGGACAGGATGCCTATGGATTTGGGATGTTTTTGTGGTGCCTAAGTGAACTGCCAAGGTTTCGTTAAGTTTTGGGAAGTTGCAGAAATTTCATGCTGGGTTTCCGTCCCTCCGTCACCATCGGAACTTCCTTGTTGGGCCACTGTCCCTCCATCGCTGTTGGGACTTCCATGTCAGGCCACTGTCCCTCTGTTGCCACTGGAACTTCCTTGTAGGGCTGCTGTCCCTCCATTGCTGTCAAAACTTTCATGTTGGGCTGTCATGTGCTCATTGTCATTTCAAAAGGGCGGCGACCCTCTGGCTCCCCCCTTCCAAATCTCCACATTTCTGGAATGGGTGCAAACTTTAAGTTTTCATCATCTAGGGCCCATAAAATGAGTGACTTCACATGCCTAAAGGGGTTTGGATCAAATTTTCCACATGTATAGACATTGAGGAAATTCCCTTTTGGCCCGCTGTCCCTTCGTGGCCGTTTGGGAACTTCCTTGTCATGCCACCATCCCTTTTTTGCCACTGGGACTTCCTTGTTGGGCTGCCGACCCTCCATCACCATTGGGACTTTCATGTCGGGCCGCTATGTGTTCATTGCTGTTTCAAAAGGGCGGCAACCCTCCAACTTCCTCCTTCCAAATTTTTGTATTTTTTAAAATGAGTTAAATCTTAAGGAAGTATGTCTTGGCACTCTTTCTACCCCTTTTCCCATGCGCTAAAATTGAAAAAACTCAAATTTGCTAAGTTTTGTGAAGTTTCAGAACTTCCTTGTCAGTCGCTGTCCCTCTGTGGTTGTCTGCCTTCTGCCTTTTGCCTGCCATCCGTCGTCCACCTTCCGTCCATCGTCTGCCTTCTGTCTGTCGTCCACTATCCACCTTCTGTTTGCCGTATGCCTTCCATTGGCTGTCTACTATTTTCCTGTCATCTGCCGTCCGCCGTCCTTCCGCCCTATGGTGCCTGCACCCTTGAGAATGCATTAATGTTTATGGTCCAAATAAGCTCCAAATGTGGAACAATGATGAATATTATGATCTTTTGATGATGCATGGATGGATCTAACAAGGAGTTTGCAGGATTTGACTAACGTTTTCCTTGATTTGTGTGTGAAAGCACTTATTACACTTCACGTATGCAAGATTCAAGAAAGCTACCGTGGGTCCGTCAGGGAGACCCATCGAGAAGGATGAACAAGGAAAAAGCACATTGCTCCTTTCACCATTCATGTTATGCTCACCTCTCCCCATAGCACCCATCAACAAAGCTAACATTAGAAGCAGGCCTATGTCAAGGAAGTTAGTGACAAAACTATAGGGGGTGGGCTTGAAGAAAGCAAGCGGGAGCTGTCCTACTTTTTACCAGATGATGATGATCTTTAAGGAGTTGTCCACCCGGATCAAGGGCAATCAATCTACTCCACCATGATGCAAATCTGCAAATAGGGCTTGTTTGATTAACTGAAGAAATGTTGTGAGTGCATCAATTGAAGGAAACTTTTGAATAGTTTCAGCTACAACAAAAGGGCAATCAGCTAGAAGAGAAAATTGCTACAGTGACTGGCCACTACAAGACAAAATAGGGAAAAGAAAAAAGTTGTATTTTAAATTGTTGAATATTGTGGGGTTTGGTGAAACCCTAATGTAAACAAATCTGGGTCATTCGTTGTAAATTGATCCTAGCCATTCATTTGGGCTTTGAAAAACTATAAATAAAGGTCTCCCCCTCATTTGTAAATGGTTGGAGAGTTGGTGTAAAAGGATTTGTAGCAATAAAAGACAACATTGCATGATTTTATGGATGTTCTCTTTGAGTTTTCTCATCTTGCATGCATGGTTCTACCTTCCATATTAGTTTTAGTTGTAGATTCTTGAATGGAAGTGATAATGGAAATTGCTGTTATGGTATTTGATGAGCTTTTAGCCCATACTTTTAGCACTTGTTGATGACAAGTTGCTGTGCAAAGTTAGCCTGGGCTTCTTTCTATCATTGTTGCAACCTAGTTCAATTACATGTTCATGATGTGCATGTGCAATCTAAAAATCTGTAGACCTTAGGAGATTGCACTAGTTTTGTGTAGTTGTAGGTTCTCTTGGTCAAGCAAAAACCAGTTTAGGGAGTTTGTCTATTGTAGCAGCCTCCATGATTACTGTTCATTCATAGTTTCAAATCTAGGAACCTTCTCTCTTCCCTTCCCTTTTTCCTTTTTTTTTAATAAGTAACCTATGCTAAGGTTCATTGCACATTGTAAAGCCAAATCTAAAGTTGAAATAGGAGTTCTAGACTGGTGATTGAACCTACAACAACTAAGCAACAATTTCTACAACTTAAGAACTCCATTTGCAAACTCCACTTCCCACACTTTGTAACTCATCTGTAAGTCCACCTTGTGATTCCAAAAAATTACATGAATCAACTGAGGTATTCCAAGCACTATCAAGACTTGACATTAGAGACCTTGGGATAGTGTTATGCAATTTGATTGTGGAAGATTGTCTTTCAAGAGAGGTGATGCACCTATGCATTACCTGTGTTGAGAAGTGTATAAAAAACACATCAACATAATTGGCGCTAGAAGGAGGGCTGGCATGTTGAGGCTACAAATCTGAAAGTTGGAAGTTAAAAAGAGCACTTTCAAGAAGAAATCTATGATAAAGAGATCTCTTTTAATGCTAAAACTTAATTTTTTATTTTTTTGAAGGCAAACAAAAGTTGAGTTGAAATGGGGCAGCACATGCAAATTAACATCACTCAGTGGCATGCAGATTCGAATAGAAGATTGAGGAGACCACTGCATCAATTTGCATTGGTGGATAGATGATAGATCCATGGAAAACACAAACACAATGAGTTGTGGTGTCTGACTTTCTTAAGCAGAATTGAGAGAGTCTTGCAAGGAGAAATTCCCTTTTGGGAATTATATCAACCTTTATCCCTTGCAAACCCAGCAGAAGAGTTGACAACCATGGTAGCTAAGGCATTCAAGGGGCTGATCCAAGAGTGTTTGGGTAGCAAAGATGGACCAAGATTGGAGGAAATATTGATGTCTAGTTGGTGTAGATTTCACAATGCACCCTACTCTAAATTCACTTGCTCATCATCGCTCAATCCAAGGGTTTTTTGAACAAGTTGGAGCAGCCAACTTTCAATGAGGATGAGTCATCCCATGAGAAAAAAGAGCTGTCAACCTTTGGAGGACAACAAGTTGAAGATGAAGCAAGGAATTTGACAAAGACTAGTGCTGGGACAATGAACACTGAAGCTGAAAATGGAAAGGAAGAAGCTGATTTCCATAGGACAACAAAAAGATTTGATGAAAATTCAGTCGAAAGGGAGTTAGAGAGTCTCTCCTTCATTGGAAAAAAGCAGTCTTCCACTCTAGAAGAGGATCCATTGGCAATTGAGGATGGATCAACAAAGTTTGCAACAATGTATGCTGGGGCAACCAATGAAGATACTGAAAATTAGAAAGAGGAAGAGGTTGACAACTTAGGAGCAACAACAAATGATGACCAGAGTATAAGCGAGATCATATTAGAAGACCTCTCCCTCATGGATGACAATGACCAAGCTTTCGAAAATGAAGATTTGGGGGAGTGGGAACAATCATATGTCATGGATGTTCACTATCAGATTTCCTTTTCAAGTGATGATGAGGGCCCAATAATGGAAATATATAGCCAGCTCATCTCCAGATTAGCAAAGGATTGGTCTGAACTAATACATCAAGTGGATCTAGAGGTATTGCTGCTACCAAATTGGTGTAGACTCCACGATTCATCACATTTTGAGTTTGCATGAGAGCTATGCAAAGAGGCTATCAAACAAGTTAGAGGACAAGTGGAGTAGCCAAGTGCCCAAACTCCTCTACTTGCTACCTAGATCGAAGAAGAAGACCAAAATCCTAAATTGAGTGATGACTTAGCTGAAGTCAGGCTACAAGAGGATGTTGGGACAACAATAAAAGAAGGACAACAATACAGTTTCGAGCTTCTGAGCGATGAAGTAGATCAAACAAGAATGTTGTCCACCAGTCATCAAGAATTTATTTCGCTTGAGGAGCATTTGTGCACCATGGATGATAGGTTTTATGACGAGTCTTTGGAAGGAAATTGCATAGTATATTTTGGTCCCCTTGATGAGGTTCCATCCATTGATGACTTCTTTCTATTGGGAGCTATATTGCTGAGGTATACCAACACTGAAGAAGAATACATCTTAGAAGATGGGGGTGATGAAGGCCTACTACCCGAACTTCTAGACAACAAAGCATTAGAGTTTCCAGATTGGGAGAGGAAATCCTTCTCCATCTACAACGATAGTGAGCAAGAGGAAATGAGTGAACACCATGATGAGATGCATGACCAACAAAGAGAAGAAGACAAAAGTGGGGGTGTTCTGATGGCTACCAACAAGTATGACATAATTGACCAACTACAAGATGCAATTGGGAGTTCAGCTGCATTGAACATTGCTGATCCTCTTACATGTTTAGAGGGCTAAAATAGGATAGATTCATCCATGTCATTGTCCTATGACATTGGACATCATAAAATTGAAGTCAACACTTAGGGAAGGAGATGGGACAACACTTTTCCTTTTGAAGACATCAATCAAGTGGAGCCATGGACTATAGATGACCCACGTGATGAAGTGTTTTTCCTTGAAGAACAACTGATAGGGGCTATGGGTCCCATTAGTAGCTTGGAAGAGGTGCTTGTTGTCCCGTCCTCCTAGCCCTATGCAAGCCCAAGATTAGAAATGTTGTGCCATCTAGTCCCTCCATTTGAGGCTGCCAACATGATGATCGATGATGCAGTGCTCGCTCTCGAATGTCTAACACTGCCACCTCCATGTGACGACATCCAGGTTCTATCCTTCCTTGCCCCTGTTAATTCTCATAGTTGTGTTTATCATTTTGATTATGGGAATGAGGGAAGGAAAAATTGCTTATGAATCAACCACAAATTCAACAAATCACCTCAATTGCTGATTTTTCATGAATGTGTGATTAAATTTGAATGCTACAATATTAAACTTCAATTTTCTAAGTATAAGGATGAATCTGTGTTGTTAAGAACTGTAACTACTTCCCGTTTTCTTGTGCATGCATTATGAAGCCCAATGGGTGTGAGTGTCGATTTTCCTTTCCTCAATGTTGTTCTTTATAAATATCTTTGTGCATAGTCCATTTTGAGTAGTGTAGGTTTCCTGTAAATACTCTGCTTTCTTTCTTTTCTTAGGTTAGTTGATTTTCAATAGGTTGTTTGCTTTAGTGTAGTTTCTTTGCTGTTTACTTTCATTGTCCCACTTTGGTTAGTTTAGGTGTTTGCTTTTCATTTTCTTCTATTTTATTTTTGTTTGCTTTCGCTTTGTTGCTACTTTGCTCGGGGTCCCTCTGCTTTTAGTTGTGCACATCTGTGTGCACAACAACCATACTTATCACCTAGGGTTGTTCTATGTATTTCTTTGTTAAAATCTAATTAATTTTTTAGAGTGGATGGTGAAGTCTTTTGTCAGTGTCAATTGATTTGGACATTTAATTCAAAGAGGATAAGCTGTTGGTTGGTCCAATTATGATGTATTCTGGAATCTTATATCTCTCGCATATTTTAAGAATCTGAAGGTCAATGTGGGCCATGTTGTGAAGTCTAGTTAAGTGAAAAATCTAAAATTCTGCTTCAACACCACTGTGATTCTCAGCCCTGAACATGAGCTTCATTACTTTCAGGTTGAAATTAAAGGAATTGAAAAGAGAAAAATCAAAAGAAAGAAAAGAAAACATTGAAAATCAAAAAAAGAAGAAGAAGAAAATTCAACCTTTCAGGAGGATCCGAGCAACTCTACCAGGGTTATGGACACCTAGCCAACAGTAGAGCAATGTTCAGGAGAATCACAATGATAACCTTGTCGGGGCTATGGACGCCTGACTAGCAGAGAGGAAATGTCTTGGATGCTTTTGGAGTTAGAGTAAACTATGTAGCTTAACTTGACAGAGCTTGGGTTCCTGTAGCAACTGAAGGATGGGAATTAATGCAATTGCACACACTTGGATTTTCAACATATTGAAGGTTGGGTTGGCTAGTGGTTTTGATCCTTTGGTTGAGTGTTTGGTTTGTTTTCCCTAGTGTGAAGGTTGGAACCTGAGATTCTGGGTTCATGATTCTAGTTTGTCATTGAAATGCTCTAGAGCATTTCCCCAACGAGTCACCATTTGTTGTGCATGTTTTACACACACGCCCTGCGTAGGCAAAGACCCCCTCCTTTTCACTCTCAATGGCTCGTTCCTGCTCCTGTTGGGTCATTTTTGCTCCTGCCTCAATTTGTGTGCCCCTTTCCTAGAGCCTAAGTTGGTCACATGCCTTGAAAAAATCAAACACTCCTTGACCAAATTCATTTGCGCACCTAAATTTCACTAAGTATTTTGCTTTTGCGAAACTTGGCTTGCAAGTTTCCCTTGGTCTTTTGCGCTGACGATCTTCAGGCCTCGTGGACCCACAGCTACAGGTTGCCTCATGCAGGTCACCACTCATGTTTCACCAGTGAGTGGCGACTAATACCCAACTTCCACCCACATGGTGGGATCCACACTTAGTTTCTTCGTCTGAGCCTTGACCAAGCATCCAAATGACTGAGAGATTCCACATCTCACCTAACCTAGGTCTTCCATACAAAGAAATCAATGCATGCCATTAATGGAAATTGGCCTATAAACACAACCCCTTGCCCTTCATTTTATCTAGGGAATTTGAATCTAGGGAGAAACAAAGTCCCCCCTTCCTTTTTTCGCCTTTTGCCTTGTTCCTACTGACTTGGTCCTTGATCGCTTGATTCACTTTTTCCTTCATTCTTTGACTTTGGGGACAAGTTGCCTATGGATTTGGGATTTTTTTGTGGTGCCTAAGTGAACTTCCAAGGTTTTGTTAAGTTTTGGGAAGTTGTAGAAATTTCATGTCGGGTCACCATCGAAACTTCCTTATTGGGCTGCCGTCCCTTTGTTGCCGTTGGGACTTCCATGTCAGGCCGCCAATCCTTTGTCACCGTCGAAACTTTCATGTTGGGTCGTCGCGTGCTCATTGTCCTTTCAAAAGGGCGGTGACCCTCCGACTTCCACCTTCCAAATCTCCGCATTTCCGAAATGGGTGCAAACTTCAAGTTTTCATCATCTAGGGCCCATAAAGTGAGTGACCTCACATGCCTAAAGGGGTTTGGATCAAAATTTCCATGGGTTTATACATCGCGAAAATTCCCTTTCGGGTTGCCGTCCATCTGTGGCCGTTTGGGAACTTCTTTTTCGGGCCACTGTCCCTCTGTCATCGTCGGGACTTCCTTGTTGGGCTGTCATCCCTCTGTTGCCATCGGGACTTCCTTGTCAACCCACTATCCCTCCATCATCGTTGGGAATCTCATGTCAGGCCCCTGTGTGCTCATTGCCATTTCAAAAGGGCGATGACCCTCTAGCTTCCCCCTTCCAAATTTTTGCATTTTTAAAAATGAGTCAAATCTTAAGGAAGTATGTCTTGGCACTCTTTCTACCCCTTTTCCCATGCGCTAAAATTGAAAAATCTCACATTTGCTAAGTTTTGTGAAGTTTCAGAACTTCCTTGTTGGGCCGCCGTCCCTCCGTGGCCATCCGCCTTATACCCTCTACCCGCCGTCCGTCGTCTGCCTTCCGTCCACCATCTGCCTTTCGTCTGTTGTACGCCTTCCATTGGCCATCCGCTATCCACCCGCTATCTTCCATCTACCATCCTTCCACCCTATGGCACCTGCACACTTGAGCATGCATTAATGTTTATGGTCCAAATAAGCTCCAAATGTGGAACAATGATGAATATTATGATCTTTTGATGATGCATGGAAGGATCTAACAAGGAGTTTGCAGGATTTGACTAACATTTTCCTTGATTTGTGTATGAAAGCACTTACGACACTTCATGTATGTAGGATTCAAGAAACCTACTGTAGGTCTGTCGGGGAGACCCATTGAGAAGGCTGAAAAAGGAAAAAACACATTGCTTCTTTCACCATTAATTTTATGCTCACCTCTCCCCCTAGCACCCATCAACAGAGCTGACATTAGAAGTAGGCATATGTCAAGGAAGTCATTGAAAAAAATACAAGGGGTGGGCTTGAAGAAAGCAAGTGGGAGCTATCCTACTTTTCACCAGATGATGATGATCTTTAAGGAGTTTTCCACCTGGATCAAGGGCAATCAATCTACTCCACCATGATGCAAATTTGCAAATAGGGCTTGCTTGATTAACTAAAGAAATGTTGTGAGCGCATCAACTGAAGGTAGCTTTTGAACAATTTTAGCTACAACAAAAGGGCAATTAGCTAGAAGAGAAAATTGCTACAATGACTGGCCACTACAAGACAAAATAGGGAAAAGATAAAAGTTGTATTTTAAATTGTTGAATATTGTGGGGGTAGGTGAAACCCTAATGTAAAAAAATCTAGGCCATTCATTGTAAATTGATCCTAACCATTCATTTGGGCTTTGGAAAACTATAAATAGGGGTCTCTCCCTCATTTTTAAATGGTTGGAGAACTGGTGTAAAGGGAATTTACATCAATAAAAGAAAACATTGCATGATTTTATGGATATTCTCTTTGAGTTTTCTAATCTTGCATGCATGGTTCTACCTTCCATATTAATTTTAGTTGTAGATTCTTGAATAGAAGTGATAATGGAAATTGTTGTTATGGTATTTGATGAACTTTCAGCCCATACTTTTAGCACTTGTTGATGATAAGCTCTGTGCAAAGTTAGCCTGGGCTTCTTTCTTTTGTTGCTACAACCTAGTTCAATTGCATGTTCATGATGTGCATGTGCAATATGAAAATCTGTAGACCTTAGGAGATTGCACTGGTTTTGTGTAGCTGTAAGTTCTCTTGGTCAAGCAAAAACTAGTTTAGTGAGTTTGTTTATTGTAGCAGCCTCCATGATCACTATTCATTCATAGTTTCAGATCTAGGAACCTTTTCTCTTCCCTACCATTTTTCCTTTTTTTTAATAAGTAACCTATGCTAAGGTTCATTGCACATTGTAAAGCCAAATCAAGTTGAAATAGGAGTTCTAGACTACTGTTTGAACCTGCAACAACTGAACAACAATTTCTTCACCTTAAGAACTCCATTTGCAAACTCCACTTCCCACACTTTGTAACTCATTTGTAAGTCTTCCTTGTGATTCAAACAAATCACATGAATCAACTGAGGTATTCCAAGCACTCTCAAGACCTGACATTAGAAACCTTGGGATAGTGTTCTACAATATGATTGTGGAAGATTGTCTTTCAAGAGAGGTGATGCACGTATGCATTACTTGTGTTTAGAAGTGCATAAAAAACACATCAACACCCTACATCAAGTTTTGCAAATAATTATTCATCAAGGGAATTATTGTGATATTTCTATCTACATAAATCATAGTCACTAGGATTGAGGGTACAACATTGAGTGTAATAGATGGTGGAGAACATACTATCTATAAGGAGAAACTTGATATCAAGGCATGCCACAACCTATCTTTGTAATTTGTGTAGTAGAATTTTTGAAGGAAAACATGTGTTTCACACATTTCCTACAATAATTTGACTTTCAAACATTGTGAAATTGCTTAGATTTTTCCTTAAATGGTGTTTAATACAAAAAAAAGAGTTTTTCGAGAAAACTATAGACTTCATGTATGATGGGGACTAAAAAAATTATTGGAAGCTATTTAATTTTTAATATCACTTGATTTTTAATTGGACATAATTTTTCATTTATTTTGCAAATAAAAAAATGGAAACTTTAAAAATAAAATTTTATCAAGCCAAGAATTAGATTGCATCTATTACTAAGTATCAAAGACATGCAAGATTCTTTGGGATGCATTTTCGGTTCACTTAAGACATATTTTTATTAGGAAAGATGTTCATCTCATCATTAATATAGATGTATATAATACCTAAGCTCATAAAAATCCTTATGTGAGATTATCAATCTCACTCTTTCTAATTATCAATGGACAATAGCTATGAGATATGGCTCAAAATCAATAGCAAAAATGGTATTGAAATATAAATCACAGTTTTCTTTATAGCTTCATTTATTAATCATTGCATACAATGTCCTTGATATGGATGATGAGATAATTATCTACCAAATTTGGAAAGGATTTAAATTCCTTACAATAGATAAATAGTTGTTGTCTATTGAGAAATGTAAAAAGAGCTACTTGCACAAATAAACAAGCGTCTAGATTAGTATACAAAACATTTTAAAAAATATATAGTTGTTTGAAATGATTAAAATATAATCCAATTTATTCACAAATTAGTCTTGGTGCATGGATATACCATATCTACCCCTATGCCATTCTATCTCAAATATAAAATAATTCATGTAAACAAATCTAACATGTGTATAACTACATAGATACATTTAAGAATAATTTAGACTTGACATTTATTAAGGCTTATAAAAATAAAATAGAAATGATTCTCTTTTTATTTATAAATGAACATGTAATTATAGTCCATGCAAATTTATATATGAATATATAAATGTGCATTTTACATGCTAAGTTGCACATATCTATTTAATTGGGTTGAACTCATGTTTTTTTTTTAATTATTATTATGATATCTCAATCATTACAAACAACTCTATATTTTTCAAATACTCTCCATGCTAATCTAGATCATTTTGTTTATGTAGGTGTCTCTTATGCTTTGCTCAATAGCTTAGAGACATTATAAAGCTTTATTTTTTCTTAGATAAGAAGTTATCTCCTATCAAATTGTCATGTTTAACATGTTGCATATGATTGACAGTGTTGTTAATAAAACTAAACTTGTAGTTTTTTGTAATCAAATTACTTATGGCTTTGAAATTATCTCTATTTTGAAAGTAAAATTCATTTGACATAGGAATTTATCCTCTTCTAGTTACTAATATATTCAAAGGAATTACATTGCATCGGTTTTATATTTTTTATTGTTTTATGATTATTGTATGTTAAATTTTAAAAATATTTGTTCATAAATAATTTATTTATGCTAAATTTTCATCAATATTTTAATTTTTAAGTGGTCAAAGATGTATGTATTTTCTTCACATGAACTGAGTTGCTCCAACTATGCATATTGGAAACACAAAAATATTTTTCTTTGTTATCATTCGACCTTAGTATTTGGAATTGCTATTGTCAATACTAGAAAAACTTAGATCATAGATGTATTGTATCCAATAGGAACAAGACTTGACTTACCTAAAGTTACTTGGTCCTAAAAAATGTAATAGTAGTGCAACAAGTGGGTAAGTGTAAGATAATAGAGGTAGAAAATGGTGAAAAAATGGAATTATTTTTCTTGAAAATCAAAGTTTGTTGTATTTGGGGTAAAGAGTTGAAGCACTTATAGATAGACTATTAACATGGTGTATGCATATGAGATGTATGATTTCGTTTCTAATTTTCAAATATATAATTTATTCTAATATCTAAATGATAAAAAATGGTTAAGTAGTTGATGTATAAAAGTAGCCTTTTTAAAATAAAAATTATTCTAAACGCCAAAATATGCACATGCATAGTCAACATAAAAAATAAATAAAATGAAATTGTTTAAAAAAAATATTTTATAGATGCATGTATATGATGTTGAAATTTGGTCTAGATATTTTCCATTTTTTAGCAAATATATACTTTTATTAATTATTTAGTGGTATTTTAAGGTATAATTCTAAAATCCCTCATGTATGACCTAACTAATTTGACCTAAAATAATTGTAACACAATTTATTTAGTGTGTAAAGAATTATTTCATGGTTGGTCACACTTGTTTTATTTTTAAAATCAAAATTTAGTAAACAATAGTAAGTTATGTCATTTCAAGTTTTATGATATTTTTTGTTTAAAAATTATTAAATAACTAATAGTTGGTATGAGTTTTCCACAATCCACAAAGTTAATTGGAGTAATCTTTTGGATTAAATTGTGTTTGAGTTTCAATCAATGTTTCAGATCAACTCAGTGATCCATCATCACTCTTTCCTTTTCCTGACGATGGACCATTGAGTGTGATCTAAAATGTTGATTGAAACTCATACATAGGTTAATCTAAAAGATTAAACTCTAACTAATAAATAAATAATCTTAAAATTTAAACATTACATACTTTTTTGTATTAAATATAATTGATTAAATCATTACATCTTTCAATTAGTTGTTATATATATTTCTTATTAAGGCATATTACAGATGATCAGATGCTATTTAAAGTTATTGTGTTTGGTTACATACAATTTGACTATACATATGACATACATGCATTATGTTACCCACATATTTGTTATTGTGAACTTTTTGTAGCCCTATACAACTATTTTGTCTACTTTTTTGAAGTTATAGAGTTGGAAATGAAGGTACTTAGGTCCATTCCTATACACACAGTGCCTTTTTGCTAACTTCTCCTTTGAATATGTTGTTGTAATGTCTTTGGAACTTTATGAGATCTTCTTTGAATGACCGATTGTCTTCTCCACTAAGTTGCTAATGCCTTATGATACTAATCTCCTCTTTGATGTCTTCAATTTTTTTTCCCTTTTCCCTTTTCCTCATCATTGATACTTGCAATGCAATAGAGAACTGCATGAGTCTTATGTTGCATAGACGACTATCATTGCACCTAAAGATTGACCTATTAATGCTTGATACAACTACCAAATTTATACAAGATCCAAGATCCATAAGAGGCGGTTAAGAAATGTCATGAACCCAAGCGCCATGTTGCACAACACAAGGAGACCAAAAGCGAAACTCTTGCAACCATCCCCCTTAGCGCAAGCGAGGGGTTCGAACCTGTGACCTCGACTTTGATACCAATTGTTGCATAGGCGATTGTCTTTGCACCAAAAGATCAACTTGTTAATGCCTGATACAACCACTAGATTTATACAAGATCCAAGATCCATAGGAGGTGGTTAAGCCATGTCACGAACTCAAGTGTCACACTACACAACACAAGGAGACTAAGGGCGAAAATCTTGCAACATCTTCTAGAAGGCTCAATAAGTGCTAGATTTTTCTCCCTTGGTACTTTTCCCCATTCCTAAATTCATAAATATGCCATAAAATTTTAGTAGTAAGTGAAAGCCAAAATAGATTTGCATCTTTTCCAACATTTACAATTTTCCCAAATAATATTTCTTGTTTGATAGTGGGGTTTAAATTCTCTCCCCCTAACATTCCTGCACAAAACATTAGCCAGAATTCTTTTGCAAACAAACAATCAAAAAAATATGTTCAATAGTTTTCATTTTTTTGCACAACTCACATGTATCAACAATGTTAACATTTATAGTAATAGGTAGTCTTTTGAGTAAGAGAATCCATTTAAAGAAAGACTTTTTTTTTTTTATCTCAATACCACTATTCCAATTTCATGAAAACACCTTCCATCTTTCCTAATTTTCTTTTAAGTTCCAATATTTATTTACATGCTAAAGAATGTAGTTAGAAAAAATTAGGATACTATAGAGTTTTTTTGGGTTATAGTTGTTTAATTTAGTGCCATCCTCACACTTGTAACATTCTAGGTTGATGGTACCTTGTTCATTACAGTAGAGGACATCCTTTGTAGATTTCCCCTAGATTTTCCACACATCTCTTAGGACAGTGTATGTTCTCCATTGGGAGCTTGGAAGGTTGAATGAGGTTGCTACAAGTAATCTCATTAATAATTATAGAGTGACCCCAATAGTTCAGATAAGTTTTATCAAAAGTGTTTTGATGAAAAATGGATCCTAGGTCTAGCTCATAGAACACTAACATTAATCCTTTTTCAAGAGAACATTAGGATGCAAATCAAGGTGATTAGATTGGATTTCAACCATGAAGGTGAGTCAATTATACTTGGATATGATCCTTTAGAGCCTTGGAAATTGATTTAAATTGAATTGCTTTAATTAACATAATTAAACTACATGCCCTAATTTGAAAATGCAATCCATAACAAAATTTTTGACACTAGATTTGAGAAAGGAAAAGTTTTGTGCACTTATCCTAAAAATATGAAGTTTTTTTGGCAAGATAGAGGTGCCTAGGGCACCTATGTCCTAATAGGCTTGTTTTGGATATAAAAAGTTGGAATTGTGGCACCTTGTTTGCTTTCTATTTTCCACTCTACAAATATTCATCTTTGGATCTAGACCTGCAATACATCTGCAAAAAGGAAGGGTAGATGGTAGCTATATAGGAGTTTTCCTCAATCAAACCCCTTATTTGGAATTTCTACCTCCACAATAGCCAATAGAATAAAAAATAACAGTGTGTGTGCCTTAAAATTAAGTTCATCTAAGGTTGTTATGAGTTGAAAGTACATAAAATACTACTCAAGTACATTAGAGGGGATTCTTAAATGAAAAATGACAAGATCTAACTGAGAGGGAGTCAAATACTTTAATAATTTTGAAACATAATGATACCTTGCCTTGGCTGCAAGTAAAGCTTGAAGATGAGAAAACTTAGGAAACAAGTCATTTGGTTGTAGAAAATGGCTAAAATAACTTTCTAAACCTAGAATCCATCATGCTCTTCTACTGTCATCAACCTTTAATAATGGAGTAAGACTTGATCAAATATGTAAATAAGCTTGAAGACTTGCAAATATGAATGTATGTGATAAAATGTAATGATCTCTTGCTTCTTCCTTTTCTCCAAAATTTGAATTCTTTCTCTCTTTCTTGTTCTAGTTTCAAATGGTAAAAAGACTAGGTATTTATATGCGTTTTCTCTAATTTCCCAAAAATTAAATCTTGACAGCCAACTTTAAATATTTGAATTTTAGGTAATAAAATGTTGACACCAACATATTTGAATTTGTAGCCAAATAAGGGGACATAGGTGCCATAGGAACTAGTTTCCCAAGCCTATTTTCCAAAGTTTAAGGAGTTGAGGGAAAAGTATTAAATGAGAGCATTTTTTTATGCTTGCGAATTGTCGGAAAGTGTTTAAAATAATCCATAAAATGCATAATTTTGGAAATTAGGGCCTATTTAAAAGGTTTTTGAAATACATTAATGCAAGGGTCACTAAAGTTACAAGTCCAAACTAAGCCTGGAATTGTACTAACACATAAAAGGGGGTACAATTTATGACACTACATTTAGCCCCCACTTTAGTAGCCTTATGACACTACAAGCATATGTAAGCTAAAGTATTGAAAGAAAATCATATTGTAAAAGGATACTCATAAGGATATTATAAATCATTCATCAAATGGGGGAATGAATCCCCACCATAGTCATCTACAAAACCACAACACTAGGAATTGTATCTTTCAAAATTGATTCATTAGATATTCAAAGAAACATCATTCTAATAAAAAATTCTAAGGAGAATAAAATTCAAGGAAAAATGTATGCCCCCCAATTCTTCTTGCTTTATGGAGGTTGTAACAACCTAACTGATCTATAATTTATAAAATAAATAGTTAACTAACTTTTAGCTGTTTTGCAACTAACTTTATTTTAAAACTAGGGTTTCCAACTAATTTTTAAGATGTAACTAACTTTTAAGTTTATCATTTTTAGTTGAAAGTGAATTTCTAACCGTTCACAATAATTCATAATAGAAAAAAAAATGGTCAAACTAGGGTTTTCTTTTAGGGCATAAAATCACTTAATTATTTCAAACTACCTTCAAGATTTCAACATTTTAATGGAATGGAATAGCTAGTTAACTACATTTGCTAATTCATCAACGCACATTTTCATAAATATACAACTACATAAGAGTAACTAAACTTAAAAATTGACAAGCAATACCTGAAAAATAAGCACAAAAGAGTTTGTTATCTGACATCTTCTTCAAGCAGAAGTTCTTGAGCTACTTTATCATTGGGGAAAAGGGATTATCATCAAGGGATTTACCGCCCAACTAGACCTATTGGTCTCCCATGTTCTTCGACTGAAGAAACCTGACCCTTCTCAAGGACAATCAACAAGGATGAAATGTCATCATGTCTCTGAGCCTGGTTTCCATGAACCTATACTGCTGGTCGATCCCTCCTCTGTAGGTTCCTCCTAACTAGAAGGATCATTCTGACCAGAGTATATCTGGAACATGAAAGTTGACTTTGCCTAATTGGCATCTACCTTGGCCAAGGATTTTTCATTGTTTCTGGCACCACTGTGCCAGTTTCTTTGACACTACTGTGTTGATGTCTCTGGCACTACTGTGCTGTCAACATTCACCCTTGCACAACAAAACTACTTCCAGATTAGGTTTCTTATATCATGTAACATTACTAAAGCATCAATGTACTCTTTGGTTCATAACCTTAGGGTTTATTGTTTAATAATGTGTTTTGGAAATTATCTTAAATTAAGGTTAATCGGTATCCTTGAGGAGTGACCTGCAAATTAATAAAATTCCCTCCCAAGCCTTAATAACCTAAATGACTGATTAAGGTCATGTATCAAGAAGGTTTACCCAAAACCTGAATATACAAATAAGATTGGAGTGAATTCGAGTAAGGCTGAGGAAAATAAAGTATTTGAGATTCCCAAGATGACTAAGCTTAACACAGGTTTCGATGACTGGAAGTTTGATTTAAGATCTTTACAGATTGGAAAAATGAGATACTGTTGAAGTTCAAAAGAAGAGATGAAGTCCCACTTAGGAATAACCTTTTATTTCATGATAATGAGCCTAATTAGCTACAAAGTATTGAAACTATGACCCTCATTCCAAACTTAAGATTCAAATAGAGACAAAGGATATCGTTCAATTAATCTAATTCAGAGTTTATGTTTCACAAAAGGCTAAA
Organism: Sequoia sempervirens; assembly: GCA_007258455.2. NCBI lineage: Eukaryota > Viridiplantae > Streptophyta > Pinopsida > Cupressales > Cupressaceae > Sequoia > Sequoia sempervirens. The sequence continues at coordinate 667,862,846 of VDFB02058242.1, read as the reverse complement.
GAGGCTGCAACGATAGAGAAATTTTAAGCTGGGAATTAAATGGTTGGCATCAGAAGAATGGAAATAGTGGTCGTTGAATTAAAGAAGATCACAGATTCATAATGTGAAAAAAAATATCAATGTTGATAGATGACAAGGACATGTTACCCTAATTTCAAAATTGAAATTAAAAAGTTCACATCAGACTCATACCTATCCTGTCTCTAACTGAAATGGAATGCTCATAATTTTTAACTGATTTAATAAAAGATCAAGATATTAAAAACAAGCAGATTTTCCTTAGTAACTAAGAAGCTAGGAAACTCCAACGTGCCTAGTTGTTAAGAGAATTGAAGCTCAAAGATAAGCCTAGAACTCTTCACCGTATAAAGGTCAACAAACTAGACATCTTGCCTCCCTTTATTCAAAGAATGAAGAAACACGTCCAAAGAATTTCAAAACTTCCATAGAAATAGGTACTCAAGAACTGAGAAAACTCTTGCTTCTCGTGACTAGAGAAAACACCTCCCGATAGAAATAACCGACTAAGAAATAAGGAAAGAGGAATTTTTTTTTTTTTTCAATGGCAAGGAAGATGGAAGAATTATCAAACTCAGATTGATGCCCAATGCAAAGACATGATAGAGTAAAAATTTATTTAATTGGGTTCAATAGAAACATGGAAGGTTTGTATCATGCTCGACTTCCACACCAAATGAAAAAATAATAATGGCGGAATGAATCACACGATAGGGAGAGATCGACCATAAATGGATTGTCCCTCCGCATTCCATACTGGAACCTGACTTCTTTCCTTCCAGCCATTTCCCCCAAGGAATGGAAAAATGTTCTTCTCCTAAAACTGACGACCACCCCCACTCGAGCTCCACTCAGGTAGAAATAAAATGTTTATTAAAATTTATTATTTTATTTTTCTTTTATTAATATTAAAACACTTCTTAATTTATAATTGAAATATCTTTGTTAAGTATTTTATATTTTAATTTTGACTTTATTAATCAATATTTATTTTATTCAACTTGGCCAAGGTTATATCATTGCATTGTCATACACTACCCAAAGTTTGATGAAAAATAGATCCTTGTCAACTATGTCCTCTCCCTGATGATAGTCCCTTTTCCCTTCATATGATGTCAATCCTGCAACCACTTGACCAAAGAAAACTAGAGTTAGACCATTCTTGTCGCACAATTTAATATTACATAAAATATCATCATCATCATCATTAAATGCATTCACATATTAAAATAATCATTCACTTTCACATTTACAGTTGCAACAATAATAAAATAATTATTTAATCTTTTATTTCATGTTCACATGAAAGTCAGTTATAACAACAATATTAACATCCATGGTTCCAATATCATACAAATATTAAGTCTTAGGGGGATGCAACAAAGGTAGAATCTGTTGAGATTATGGATGCACAACCCTTGAAGCTCCAAAATCTTCAATAAAGGACCTTAGCCATGAAAGATAATCAACCACAAAGGAAAGTGTTGCAACTGTGGAATGGTTAATAAAGACTATATATTGATATGATGAAAATGATATGATTGATATTGATATGTTACAAATGAACAACATGCCTGATTATATAGGCAAGAAGGAAAACCTAAGATGCATGAGATGTTACCAAGTGTTATAATCTAACAATGTACGTGACAACATGTGAACCCTATCTAGATGATTATTAAATGTTGATATAAGTTCTAGAAGGACAACTCATCTTCTAGAAGGAATCTTATATCCTAAAAACAATGAAGGGAATATTATCCCATTTATTAAATGATTTATTAAAAATGCAACCTAGGACTAAATGAAATATGACCTAAGTTAACTTATGCTAGTGTAATAATTAATTAATTACACTAACAGAATCAAGGTAACAATCTAACCACATCAAATTGTTAAGATTTATTATAAAAATATTTGCAATAGGGTCATTAGGATCATAACACCTATTAAGAAGCATACAATATGAATAGGAATAGAACTACGAATCCAACGTAACATACAACATCAAAATTGGAGTTCACTAGCCCCCATTATGATGAATTGAATGATACATGATATGAATATCTATTACTAAATTTGACTATAAGATATAGAAAAATTACCACAGATATGGTTCCACATATGCCCCCACATCAGCCAACATGGGTAGAGCATATTTCTATGAGATATGAATTCTTAAACTTTATTAGATTAGATGTCAATGCGATCTATTAAGCAATTTCTTGGTGAGATTATTTAATAAATGCTTCCATGATCTAATGTGATGAATGTGATCTAATTAAACATTTATGTCTACTTAGATGCTACATTTTTGGTAAAGTGTAATTATGTTAAACTAGATGCCCTTATGATCTAACTTTAAAATTAAATGTATATAATAATCTAATTTAATGCAACACACACATGATTAAATGGTATGCACATATAAGTAAGAATCCAAATTAATAAAAAAATACTCATAATAATTCAAGACACACAAAATGTTTGTTAAGAATGAAGCAATGTGAGATAAAATAAAGACTATCTACTTAACCTAACAACATGCTTTAACATATTACATACTATTCCAATATATTGTTAATTGTAATATATGCACAAGTGCACAATATTTATAGATTCATTGAGAGGTGTACAATCCATTTCCTTAAGTTTATATGCTCCAGACCCATAAACCTCATCAATGATATAAGGTACTAACCAATTTAGGCTAAACTTTCCCTTTTCATCTGGACTCACATTGAAATTGCATTGATTTTCATATAACAACTCCCCTTTATTGAATAAACAAGGAATGAAATTATCATTGTACTTGCATTACATGTTTTTAGAATAAGCTTTAAGATTCTCAAGAGTGTTTATATGTTGTTCATCAACATTTTCAAGTTGTTACAAATGTTGTTCCCTATAAGTGTTGTTATCAATAAGGCCACTAAGAGAAACTCACAAAGAAGGAATTTCTCGCTCTAAAGGAATTGCTATGTCAGCTCCATAAACAAGGTTATAGGGTGTATTCCCTTTCTAGATATGTGGACACTTGTGTGATATGCCCATAACACATATAAAAGAGTTGAGTATGCCAATTTTTGTTATACTTATTAACTATTTTTTGTAAGATTTGTTCAATTGTCTAGTTTGTTGCTTCTTCTTGACAATTAGATTGCAGATACTATGGTGTAGAAAAATAATGTTGAATGTGAAATGTTTCCAATAATTTATTAACTTCCTTATTCTTAAATTCTCCTCCCTTTATTTGTAACTAGAGTTGAAGGAAGACCAAATCGTGCCACAATATTTTCTAGGATAAAATGATAGATTACATCAGTAGTTGTGGAACAAAGAAAATTTCCTCTACCCACTTCATGAAATAATCTATAGAAATTATTATGAATGCATGTCCTAAGAATTTGGGAGGGGATATGTTTCCAATTAGATCCAAGACCCAAACTAAAAATGGGAAAATAGCGACTTGAGTACGAAGTTCAAATACAGGAGCATGAATCAAATTATTATGCTCTTGACACTTATGGCACTTCTTAACATGATCAAAAAATTATTGTTCCATGTTTTAACAATAATAAATGATACAAATTAATATTTGAACCAAAGATCATCCTCCAAAATGTCCCCCGCAAGTGCACACATGATATTCCTCAAGGGCCATAAGAATTTCATATTTTTAAGACATCTAAGGAGAAGACCATTTTGTTGCAAGATGGTGTGTCCCTTGGTCTTCCTTTTCCAACACAATGCTTGGGTTTGTGACATGGATTAACCACCTCCTATAGATCTTACATAAATTTGGCAGTTGTATTGGGTATTGACAGGTTGATATTTTGGTGAAACGACAACCGCCAATGTAACAATTGGTATCATAGCGAAGGTCATAGGTTCAAACCCCTCGCTTGTGCTGGGGAGGATTGTTGTAAGATGGTTTGTCCCTTGGTCTTCCTTGTCCAACACAGTGCTTGGGTTTGTGACATGGCTTAACTGCCTCTTGTGGATCTTACATAAATCTGGCGATTGTATTGGGCATTGACAGGTCGATCTTTTGGTGCAATGACAACCACCAATGTAACACATTGAATGATTTCCTATGTAAAACATTGGCTAATATTATATAAAAAGCTTCGAGCTTCCAACTGCCATATATGATCCCTATTATTTTTAGTGGTTGGTTTAGGAAAGATTCCATCCTTTAAATAATTAAATAGCAGTGTATACCAACTCATTGAAAATTTCAATATTAGCAAATATTGTCTCCTTTGTGTTTTCATTTATCAAGGGTTCAGTGAGAATGCAAATAAAAAATGCGAAGTCTAAGGAGCTATCATCAAGAGAAACAAGGGAAGATAAACTTGTCATTGCATTTTTATGTCGATTATCCTTTCGTGGAACATTGTCAATAGTCTATGATGTGAAATGATCCAATATTGTTACTGTGAGGTCTTTATACTTCTATAACTTATCATGTTTTTCTTGATAAGACCCATTAATTTGTTTGATAATAATTTGGGAGTCTCCAAATATACAAATGTGTTGAACACCTAAGCAGAAGGCTACATGTAATCCTATCATGAGAGCCTCATACTCAACACTATTTTTTGTACATAGGAAATTTAGGTGATAGGACAAGGGAATTGTGTTCCTCGAGATAGGTACTAATATAACTCCATCACTAGAGCCAACTCAACACTTTGAGACATCAAAGTATAATTCCCATGTTTCATTATCATCAATTTTCAATAAACCTTTTTTAGGAAAGGAATCTTGATTTGGTAATGCTAAAGGTGAAGGGGCCTCAACTAAATGATCGTTCAACACTTTTCCTTTGATTGATTTTTGAGAAATGAAATTAAGGTCAAACTCAGTTAACAACATAACCCATTTAGCTAGGTGTCTCGATAAATCAGTTTTAGAAAAAAAGTGTTTTAAAGGATCAAATTTTGTGATGAATTGCACTTTGGTGTTTAATAAAAAAGTTGTGTAATGAGTTTCATAATCGATTAATGTTTGAATAATATAATAAACATGATTTTCTTTATCGTTCTCATCTTGTTGCGCTAATAGTACCACAAGGGCATGGGTTGAAGTTGATATATAGATGATAAAAGGTTTTCCTAGTATAATTGGTTGTAAAAAAAGAGGATTGGCTAAGTATTGTTTCAAATATTCAAAGGATTTTTGAAAATCCTCATTCCATTTAAGTTATAAATCTTTCTTAAGGAGTTGAGTGAAGGGCAGGATGCCATAAAAGGGTGAATAGCTTGAATCTTTCCTTGTATGCTACACAATTGCAAAATGTTTTTAAGAGGTGGTATGTTTAGTATAGCATCAATCTTCTTTGTTTCCACCTCAATGCCTTTGTGTGACACTATAAATTTCCCAACAACTTTCTACTATCCACACCAAAGAGACACTTTTTCAAATTCAATCTCATGTTATACTTACAAATTCTTCAAATATTTGGTGAAGGATTTTGACATGATCATGACATGTTATAGACTTAGCCAAAATATCATCAACATACTCTTCCAAAATTTTGTGTATGAAATAATGAAATATTAATGTCATATCTCTTTGATATGTTTCTCAAAAATTCTTCAATCCAAATGGCATGACTACCCAACAAAATGTTCCCCAAGGTGTAGTGAAAGTTGTTTTATATTGATTTTGAGGATTAATGAAAATTTGATTATATCCTGGAAAACCATCCATGAATGACAATAAAGCGTGTCTCATAGTTGAATCCACTATCATTCAATGTTAGAAAGGGGAAATTATCCTTTAAATTTTCTTTATTAATACCACAAAAATATATACACATCCTAGTGCGATTATCGGGTTTCGCCACCGCCACGATATTAGGTATCCAATGTGAATAATCAATAGGGAAGATGAAACTATCTTGTAATATAGTTTAAATCTTAGCCTTAAATAATAATTCCACCTTAGGATTGATCTTGTGTATCTTTTATATCATAGGTTTAGCATCTTTTTCAAGGATAATATTATGCATGACTATCTTAGGGTCAATATCTAGCATGCCCGAATAAGTCCAAGCAAATATTTTAGGAAAGTCATGTAACAGTGTTGTGGTATCTTCTTGTTCATCATCATCAAGACATTTTCCAATTTGTAACACCTTCTCCTCATTAGATGGGTTCATTGGAACATCTACTTTATCTCCCACAAGTAATGTATTATGGTTTGAAATATCAAGGATTGTTTTGGATTCATGTTGTTCATCATCACATAGTTAATTTTCTTTCCCATAGTATCCCTTAACATTCAAACAATAAGAAATCCATCAATTACAATGATTAATAGGTAAAATGTCATTCATACCCAAAAATTCTTCTAGAGACTCATCATTTTGAAAGATATCCAATGACATATCATCACATGTAGTGTCTATCATTTTAGGATGCACCAAGTTTAAAGTTGTCTTAGGAGAGTGTTGCATGATAAAATTGACATTAAGTGAAGGTATCTTCAATTCTTTTGTTTCTTTTTAAGGGTAATAGCCAATACCTCTTTTTGTTTCTTGTGTATTAATCTCTATAGGAACACAAATGCCTGATTATTTCACTCCACGTCCTTTTCCATTATAGATAAATTGTTTTAAGAGTTGGTACCCTCTTCCATAAATGGATTCCATTTCTTTCAAGGAAGATGGATTTTCATAATCACTTTCATCATAAGTAGATGTGTAATTCATGTTTTCCTCGTTACTAGAAGTTGTAGAATATTGTGTCTTGGATGTTTCAATTACAAATTATGTCAATACCACCACAACTTCCTTCTCTTTCTCTTTTTCTTGTCTTGATTGTGTAATCTTGTACTCCCCCATGAATGTGGGTGTGAAATATAATGAACCCAAATCATCATCCAACAATTTTGTCATCGATGAAAGACATTCATCTTTGTCCTCAACTTGTAAAGGTTCCACTTTTGTAGTTTGTGTCAATGTTCTAAGGGGGTTCTTCATTACTATTTGAGTTTGTAAGTAATTTTTAGATTTTGGATAAGATTTTATCATGTAAACCTTATTTTTGTAAGTGTATTTCACTAAACGATGAAGCATTGAAGGAACTCCTTTCATCTCATGGATCCATGGTCTACCCAAGAGAATATTGTATGAAAGATCATGAGGCATAACATGGATTGGAGTTTGTAACTCAACCTTTCCAACTTTAATAGACAAGGTTATCAAACCAAGTGGTTGTCTTCCCATGTTGTCAAAACCATAGATAGACAAGGAATCTAATTGAATTTTAGTCTTATCTTCACCAATTTTATCCAAAAGATTTATGCTGTAAACATTAAGTCCTGAACCATTATCAATAAGGGTACACCTAATCCCAACCTTGCTAATAATAGCCATTATCATCAAAGCATCATTTTGCTTTTGTGTCTAAAAAGGGGGTAATTCATTTTCATGAAAGATAATATCCACATTAATTGAATTCATACCCTCAAGCAAAGCTACTGCATCATTTGGTTGCACAATAGGAGGAACAACAACTTTCTACAAATCATTTTGAGGAATGCTATGATAAATAGGTGATGCTTGAATTAAATCCCACAACGATATCTTAGCAGGAGTAGCATGAAGTTGTTCCACAAGATCATACTCCTTTCCATTATGTTGAGGTAAATGAGGTGCACTAGGTAAAATAGCTTGTGGGAGGAGTATCGATGAGGGAATGGATTATGTTTGTCTTGGTTGCTTGTTATTCCTTGTGTTATATGTGTGAGCAATGTTATGATAACTTGGTTGTTGCAATACATTATTTGCATGGTTACATTGGGTTATTTGTCTTGCATAATTCAAGATATGACTTGGAGGTTTTGGTTTGTTTTGGGGTTCTCTTAAGATAAGCATAGGTTTGGTTTGGACTTGAGGTTGTTTTATAGGTGAGTAAATGATAAGTTGAGGTGTGGTTGCATTAATTATTATTTGATGTGTTGAAACATTAAAAGCTTTAGTGGATGAACTAAGTGAGGTGAAGTCCTCAAGGGCTTCATCTAACATGCCAAAGTCATCATTATTAAAGGGTTTAATAGGTATGCAATGCACTTGTCGAAAGAGATATGACATGATCAAATGACTATGCTTTCTCCAAGATTAATCATTAAATTTAATTTTCAAAAATTGTCTATGCTTGTTAAGGTAACCTAGGATTGAAAATAGACTTACAGACCTATTAGAGACACAGATCTAGAAATTAGACTCCAGATTTGCAAATTGTTAGCAGGCATGTTTTTGCACCTAAAATTTTAGATAGATTTAGTGGGACAAAGGTGCCTATTTCCTAGTTAGAATTTGTTTGAGATTTCAATTTTAGAGGAACATGTTACAGGAAAGGACTGTGTGACAATGTGCAAACCCTAGTTTTAAATTGAATTTATTTTTGTATTACTAGTTTTCAAATTTTGCAATGTAGTGTAACAACCTAGGGTTTTCAAATTTTACAAAAATAAAATGTATTTTATCCCAATTATAAAATATTTTAAAAAAATACATGCAATACACCTATAGGTCTAATAATTTCTAGTACTAAAATGTAACAATCATTCACAAATTTGCACAAAATGAATCAAAATAAAACATTTTCTTTCAAACACAAGGACACTTTTTTCAAACAAAAGAATAGATTTCTAAATTTTTGATGAAATGTAGCTTATTTCATATGAAAATATGAAAACTATAAATGATTTGTTGAAGCTAACCCTTTTTCCACCTATAATGCAGTATGATATACATTTTTTTTTATTTTTTATGCCTTTTGTAATGCAAAAATGAATGCCTACATGAAAAATGCAAATTAATGCAATTCTAAAATTAAATCTAGGATGAATTATTTCAAATTTCAAAAGGTTTATGATGTAAAAATGTTAGGTTAACCAAATTTTTTTGATGAAAAAGGGATCCTAGGTCTAACTCATAGAACACTAACATCAATCTTTTTCAAGAGAACATTAGGATGTAAATCAAGATGATTAGATTGAATTTCAACCATGAAGGCGAGTCAATTAGACCTGAATCTAATCATTTAAAGCCTTGGAAATTGATTGGAATTGAATTTATTTAATTAACCTAACTAAAATACATGCACTAATCTAAAAATGCAATATTTTGATGACAAAAAAACCATAACAAAATATTTTGACACTAGATTTGAGAAAGACAAAGTTTTGTGCACCTGTTCTAAAAATTTGAAGTTGTTTTGGTAGGACAAAGGCGCCTAGGGTGCCTATGTCGTAATAGGCTTGTCTCGGATTTGAAAAGTTGGACCTATAGCACTTTTTCTACTTTCTATTTTCTACTCTACAAATCTCCATCTTCGGATCTAGACCTACAATACATAGATGCAAAAAGGACATGGATGGTGGCTATATAGAACTTTGTCTCAATCTAATCCCTATTTTGGTATTTCTACCTCCACATTAGCCAATAAAATGAAAAATAAAAGTGTGTGTACCCTAAACTTAAGTGCATATAAGGTTGTTATGAGATGAAAGTGTATAAAACCTCACTCAAGTGTATTAGAGAGGATTCCTATATGAAAAATGACAAGATCTAACTAAGAGGGAATCAAATACTCTTAGAAAATTTGAAACATGTAATGATACCTTACCTTGGTTGCAAGTAGAATGAAGCTTGAAGATGAGTTCACTTAGGAAACAAGTAATTAGGTTGTATAAAATGGCTAAAAGCACTTTCCAAACCTAGAATCCATCATGCTCTTATATTGTCATCAACCTTCAATCATGGAGTAAGACTTGATTAAATTAGAAAATAAGCTTGAAGACCTACAAATATGAATGTATGTGAAAGAATGTAATGATCTCTTGCTTCTTCCTTTTCTCCAAAATTTGAATTCTTTCTCTTTCTTCTTTTAGTTTCAAATGGTGAAAAGACTAGGTATTTATAGGAATTTTCTCTAGTTTATCTAAAATTAAATCCTGATAGTCAACTTTAAATATTTGAATTTTAAATAATAAAATGCTAACACTGATATATTTGAATTTGGAGCCAAAATAGAGGGACATAGGCACCCTAGGTGCTAGTGTCCTAGGCCTACGTTTCAAAGTTTAAGGAGTTGAGGGAAAAGTATTAAATGAGAGAATTTTTTTATGCTTGCAAATTTTTAGAAAGTGTTTAAAATAATCTTTGGAATGCTTAATTTTGGAAATTAGGGCCTAATTAAAAGGTGTTTGAAATGCATTAATGCAAGGGTCACTAAAGTAGGTCCAAACTAAGCGTGAAATTGTACTAACACATAAAAGGGAGTACAATTTACGATGCTACAAGAAGGGAGATGCTTTTTGGTATAAAGAGTGATTGTGTCTCTACAAGAACTCCACTCTCAAACAAAATATTCTTACAAAGCTTCATGAGTCTCTGGTGGGTGGTCATTCAATATTTTTGAAGACTTATTATCAAGTCAAGCAAGAATTCTCTTAAGAAGGGCTAAAAAGTGATGTTTAAAAATTTGTGACTTAATTTTTAGTTTATCAAAGAAATAAAGGGGAGAAAATTAAGATTCCTAGTCTCTTGCAACCCTTGTTTATTCCTATCCAACATTAGGAAGAGGTATGCATGGACTTCAATATAGGGCCTCTAAGATCTAAAGCTAAGAATGCCATCATGGTAGTAGTGGATTTCCTCACTAAATATACAAAATTCATTACATTATCACATCCTTTTACAACACCTATAGTGGAAACATCTCTTTTGGAGAATATACAAAAGCTACATTGTACATGTTGGAGTAATTAGGACATCACTTGATAATTAATTATTCATTAATTAATTATTAAGTCCTTTATTACTTTAGTTCACTTAAGCTGAACTTAGGAGTGCTTTTTTATTAGTTTGTATTAAATATAGGACAAGTTGTCTCATTGGATGAGATTAGAACACTTGTCACTATCTAATGCAATCCTTAGCTAGAGTTTTCTTTTGCATTCTTTTATAAAGCTTACAAATTCATTGTAATAATTCAATTCAGAACCATTTAGGTTAATACATTGTACATATTAGTACTCTTTTGGATTCAATATTTTCTCTCTTAGTTGCAATATAGTGAATCATTTGCTTTGATTTTTCTTTTGTGATAGGATAATTGCTTGCAGGTGATTTCTAGGTGTTGTGGAGTTCAATCATCAACTTCAACATGGTTTCATAGCTCCATTTCTATAGCATCTTGTCTGGATTTTGAGAGATCCTATCTTGAGAAAAATCTTCTAGCTTTTTAATTTGTTTTTCTAGAAAAATTCCAAAAAAATCATCACCAATTTTGCTTTTTTTCTTTTTTGCAAAAAAAGTGCAAAAAGAAAAAAAGAAAAATAAAAAAAATCAAAAGGACAAAAAGAAAAAAAAGCAAAAAAAATCTTTAATTTTTTTGCCACCCACGAGCCACCAACCAAGGTTTTTTTCCTTTTTTGAACTATTTTTGTAAATTGGCCATAACTTGGGAATATAGTGTCAAAATTAGGAAAATGAGATATCATCGGAAAGTTGGTTCTGAGCTATTTCTAGTGGTATAGTTCTCATTATCATATTTTTCTTCTGGTTATTGTTATTCTTAGTCAAAGTTAGATCTTCATTTTGTGCTTCCAAGCTCACAACTTTTTGCATATATCTCTGATTTTTGCGAATCAAGTGGCATTGGAAAGGTATTTTAGAGATCTTCAGATCCATTCATACACTTTTTCTAGAATCTTCTCTAGGTATATTTTATTCAGTATTTTATGATTTCACATTCTTCTTAATTACTTAGACGATTTGGAACTTGGAAAGGATCTATTTGTGTAGGATGACATCTTTTTTTGCTATATCAGTACTAAGGTCATTAGTCTCTGATTTTTTCATTTGAGTGAGTATCATGGGTTTTTCTATTCATTCTTCAGTGATCAACTTGGACAAGGATAGCTATGAGTCTTGGGAAAATGACATCTTGACACATCAAGTAGGTGGCTTGACATTTTTCCTTATCTGTATGGCCTCATACCTACACTAGGCACACTAGGGAGTTTATTAGCATGGGGCATCATCAAAGATTATATTATAGGGGTTATATGTTCTAGTGTTGATCTTGACACTGTGTGTTGTATCAGACATTAAATGTCCCCACACACTTTGGATATGACTTTGGGAGATCTGTGGAGACCCTCATATATCTCCATACCCAAAGGATCCTATTGTAGATTGTCTCATCCCTCTTGTATATGTAGATTCCATAACCTTTGATGATGAAATTTTAGAGGAGATTGAGTATATCATAGGTCTTGCATGTGTTGATGGTTTAGAGACTTGTCTTCCTTATTCCCATTCTTCAGATTGAGACTACATCATCATCTCCTATTGTTCCTGATTAGTTTGACATCACCACATCTTTGACCCCTATTGGTTCAATATAGCATGACATACATCTTCAAGACACAACTACTTGGCATTCATATCTTGCAGACATATCATCCTTGTTTATGGAGTCTTATATTGTGGATTTGGAGGATTATTTTTGAGACATTCATCTCCTCTTTGTTGACAACCACATCAATTTTGTTGGCCCACCATCTTCATCGCCTTTGCAACTTGTTCTATACTAGTCTTCACAAGATCTTGGATTGACATCATCACTTTCTAACATGTGGAAAAGTGAATTTTTTTCAAAGGAACACATCATTTGGATTTGGATTCTTGATTCATCCATTCTTTTGTATTTTCTTCTCCAATCACCAATGGATCTATGTATTCCTAAGGGGAGAAATTTTGTTTGCAAGCAGTGGATCATATTTTGTCTTCAGGCATACATCATTGGTATTGGAGCTACTTCTTTATGTGATAAATTCATATCCCCATTTTCTCTCTCCTATTGGGGGACATCTATTGTAATTTTGTGATAGAAGTAGTCCTTGGGGGGTCACATTAAGTCCTCCTTCTATCCTTCTTTCACTAGTACAATCATTTCTTTTTCTCTCTTTTGGAGAGGATTTTTTCCCATGTGGTTTTCACTTTTTCTCTAGTTATGAGAGATTCATTTATTTGTACATGGGTACCTCATTAGGACTTGTATCTGAGACCCATCCATGCATACATCATTACATTCTACATCAGGGTTTTTTAGCTTCTCCCTAAGTTGATCTTAAGGGGTATTGGAGTAATTAGGACATCACTTGATAATTAATTATTCATTAATTAATTATTAAGTTCCTTATTACTTTAGTTCACTTAAGCTAAACTTAGGAGTATTTTTTATAATTATTTTAAATTAAATATAAGACAAGTTGTCTTATTGCATGAGATTAGAACACTTGTCACTATCTAATGCAATCCTCATCTAGGGTTTTCTTTTGAATGCTTTAATAAATCTTGCACATTAATTGTAATAATTCAATTCAAAACCATTCAAGTTAATACATTTCACATATTAGTGCTCTTTTGGATTCAATATTTTCTCTCTTGGTTGCATAGTAAATTAGTTGCTTTGATCTTTCTTTTGTGATAGGATAATTGCTTGCAGTTGATTTATGGGTGCTATGGAGTTTAATAATCAACTTCAACAATACACCCAAAGTTATTCTCAGTGACCATGATCATATCTTAATTAGTCACTTCTAGACACATTTATTCTCATATTGGGGTGCTCAATTAACTCATACTTGTTTATATCATCCTTAATCTAATTAGAAAATTGAGGTGGTCAATAAGCATTTGGAAGGATATCTATGTTGTTTCACTTCGAATAAATAGTCTTAATGGGTAGATTGTCTACCATGAGCAAAATGGTTGTATAACACTTCCTTTCATAGTTAATAAAAAATTTCTCCATTTATGGAATTATATAAGAGAGAATTTGCACCCCATGCACAAATTCTCCTTTTTTCCTTCTCCACTTTAGAAAACAAAGTCTAGAGGATTAATTCCACCTAAGCCCATTGCTTGCATCCCACTTGGCCCCTATTTTGAGCATCAGTGGAGGCATTTCTATCGGGGATGCCCGCGCGGTGTGCTTATGTCCCTGTCAGATTCATGTGGCTGAACCTACAGAGGTATTACTCTTCTCATTGGAGGTGAAGTTGTAATGCCCCCTTCGGTTGACTAACCTGAATATGGCCATTTTTCTTCATCTCTCCTTCAAATTCACTCCTTCCATATGCATTTCAACTTCTAAGAACTTCATTTCATCCACAAGCTTCACAATCCCTTCACAAGCTCTAAGAAGCTTCTTCACCATCCCTTCAATCTCCAAACACTTTACAATTCATAGCAACAACATCAACACTCTACCACTTCGATAGAGCAAGTGTGGAACAAAAGACCATTGCAGCAAAGGCTTGAGTTCCTCTCATTTACTCCCCCATTAGCCTTGAGTGCTCTTGGTGGAGGTGGTAAGCTTTGAATCCTCTCCTCTATTACTTGGTTGAGTACCATAACACTATTTTGTAGTTCTCTAAGTGCTCTTTACTTCATTTCTACTTTTTTCTCTATCTATCTGGCTATTCATGGAGGTGGGACACCAAAACAGGGTCTGACTGAGGTAGACCCCTATACAACCACCCAACAATTGTTAGAATTGTGAAACAAGCACAAAACCATGAGCCACAAGATCAAACAACAAACAAAGACACCTTCCACGTAAGAGATTTGCAAACAAGAATTGTTATATTCAACAACAACGAAAAGTTACAAAAGAAGCTTTCAACAAGATATGAAAGGTTCAAAATTTTCCCATGAATAATATCCAAGAGATAATTACAAAGAGGGTTGAATGCTTATAAGAGAAAAGCCCTCAATGAGAAAGGATCAGATCATGACAAGTGTCAACATCACATGAGATGAGACATAATGATCTAATATTAACTCAACTAATAAAGAATTCCTAAGTTTAGCTAGCATTTTTTATCATCTGTAAATGCACTGGAATAAAGTGCCTCAACATTGTATGTGTAGTATTGGAATTCTTGCACATCACTTTGTGCCTTGTTGTACTCGCACTATGATATAAAGTGCCATGAGGGTTGATGTTTGCCTTTTTTTACCTTCATACCTTTCTCATGCGTATGTGAATTTTGTTTTCACATCCTTTCTATCAAATTGAACTTTCATGTCTACACCTTCAGATGTTCTTGGTTCCTCTTCATGCACTACTTTCAGGAATTTAGTTTCAGTGTATCTGTCACACCTCTCCCTTTTCAACATTATGGGGGGTTTCTACTATCGGTGTTATTGCTTCCTTGGTTTCATGTTGGAGTGAGCTATGTATACAGTATTAGTTCCTATGTACTAGGCGGATGCAGTGGCTAGTTACCCATGCATTTCAGTGAGATGGAGCACTTACCATATGGACACTCTTGCATTCCTATTTTTGGAGGAAACCTTCCATTTTGACTTGATCAGTTCTTTAGACTTTTGGTAAATTTTCCATTTGTATCTTTGAGTTCTAGGTGTTTTCCTTTGTTTTCCATTTGATTTGAGTAGTGTCATTAGGGGAACTCATACAAATTCTTGTCTTCTTGATCCTGATCATCAAATGTTTCAACGAAGGTTATTCTTTTTTTCAGCATTTCAATAGTCTTTCTTCAAAAGTGTTTGCAACTTCTTCATGCTTCTAGATGTTCTATTGTTCCTATCTTTTGGGACAACCTTTCCTTGTTTGGAGGCTTCTTCAGTCCTTCACTTGGATTTCATCTCTTTTTGGAGTAGAGTTTTTCCCATGAGGTTTTCTCTATTTCTCCACATTATAGAGATCTTCTGTTTGGACATGGGTACCTTACTTGGCCTTGTTTGTCGGGACCCATCTTGCATTCTCTTTTTTAGGGTTTTTAGCTACTCCCTAAGTTCATCTTAAGGGGGTTTGTTAGAGTTATCATACATTAACTAATAATTAATTAATATTTAATTGATTATTAGTCTAATTTATTCTCACACACTTTAGCTAAACTTAGGAATGCTTTATTAGTTGAGTTAATATTAGATCATTATGTCTCATCTCATGTGATGTTGACACTTGTCATGATTTGATCCTTTCTCATTTAGGGCTTTTCTCTTATAAGAATTCAACCCTCTTTGTAATTATCTCTTAGATATTATTCACGAGAAATATTTGAAGCTTTCATATCTTCTTGAAAGTTTCTTCTGTAACTTTTCCTTGTTGATGAATATAGAAATTCTTGTTTGCAGATCTCTTGCATGGAAGGTGTCTTTGTTTGTTGTTTGATCTTGTGGCTCATGGTTTTGTGCTTGTTTCAAAATTATAACAAAAATTTCTCTCTTCCTCTTATGTGCAGGTATTGAAGACACCCATGAGATGGATGCTTCATCACTTGCACAGTTGTAAATATTTGCTTTCTTTTCCTTATCTTTATCATCTCTACTTCTTTATTTCAGCTCTATCACTTTATGTTATTTCCCTATATTCTGTAAGTTCTTAGCAATCAAATAGAAGCATTCACTTTGCTATTTTCTGAGACATTCTCATTCTCAAGTCCCTATGAGATGCCAGTGTGTTGCGTTGTCGTCCGTATTCTACACTGCCATCCTTTGGCCGAGAGCTTGTTAGTTTGTCTAGAGAATCTCTTTGACCTACTCTTTCAGATTCTAAAACCTTCATTGTTGTTCCTAAGATAGATTAGGGAAGTTAGCCTCATGAGGATCTCTAAATGAAGAGAACTCTCTAAACGAAGAGAACTCTTTAAACAAAGAGAACTCTCTAAACAAAGAGAACTCTCTAAACGAAGAGAACTCATGAGCAGCGAATCCCCCTCTTCTACAGGAACTATATGAATATCAACCTCCTTCTGTCATATCATCAATTGAAGGTTTCACCAAGAGTTTAGGTCACACGACCACATTCTTCATCAACAATAAATACTTTTAAGACTAAGGGAGAATCTATCTATGACAAAAATTCAAATAAAGAAGCAAGTGGACCAACACCATAATATGTTTTTTAAAGTTAGAGATAGGGTTATCTTGAGATTGTAACCTTATAAGAAAATATATTTGAAGAAATAAACAAAGAACAACTTGTCCCAAAAATGTTATGGCCCATACCAAATCATGCAAAAGATAGATAGTGTTGCCTATAAGTTTAATTAGTTGCAAACAACAAAGATGCATCTAGCTTTTTAGGTTTCTTGATTGAAGAAGGTAATTGGGCATAATATTCCTACTTAAATAATATTAATAGAGCTCGATGAATAAGGAATAATCTTATTGGAACCATAGTTCATTTTTTAGACACATATAAAGAAGCTAAGTACTAGAACACTCAATGTGTATCTTATTAGATGGAAGAATTTACCAATATAAAAGTCACATGGGAGGATGAAGAGTTCATTTAGAAGTATCCACTTTATTTTTATTTAGGAAAATTCTTCTCTAAAGAAGGGGGCATGCCACACCCTTAATATTGGAGTATACATAGGATTATCTAGGTTATCCTAGGTGATATCCTAAGCATAAGTAGGGTATATATAAGAGGTAGTGAGTCTTGTTTGATCACCAGATTATGAATTTTTTCTCATTGGAAATATTTAGAGGTTTCCCCCCTCAAAGTGGCTTATTATTCTCAACTATCATCAAGTAATTTTAACATATTTCATATTCTCTTTTATATTTTATTTCATTATAATGGCATACTATTGGATCTTAAAATAACCAATATAATAAAAATTAGGAGTTAGGTTGAAGTAGTATGAAGATTTTTTTTGAAGAGAAACATAAAGAAATGGTGAGAGAGATATAAAGAGATATATGGAGAGAAAGAGAAAGAGAAAGAGAGGGAGGATAGAGAAATACAAAGAGAGGGAGAGTGAGAGTTATAAATATGGAGAGGGGGAGAGATAGAGAGATAAAGAGTGAAATGGAGAGAAACATAAATAAATGATAAGAGAGAGATAGAAAGAGGTAGAAGGAGATTGAGAGAGGAGGGTGAAAAATAGATATAGAGACAAAGAGGGATGAAGGGAGCAATAAGGGGGATGTATAGAAAGTTAGAGATAGATAGAGAGATATAGAAAGAGAAGGAGAGAGTAGAAAATAAGAGGGAGAGGTAGAGATAAAAAGGGAGAAAGGGAGAGGGAGATGGATAAATAGAAAGAAAGAGAGATGGATAAATACAAAGAGAGAGGGGAGAGAGATAGAGAGGGAGAAATAGATAGGGAGAGGGAGATAGATAGAGAGGGAGAGAGAGGGAGAGTAATAGATACAGGGAGAGGTGGAAGAGGTAAGAGAGAGGGAGGTCTATATCTCTCCCCCTATCTCTTTATCTATCTATCATCCCTCTCTCTTACCTCTTCCCCCTCTCATTATATTTATCAATCTCCCTCTCTCCCTCTCCCTCTATATATATCTCCCTCTCCCTATCTCTTTATCCCTCTCTCTTTCTTTTTATTTATCCCTCTATTTTTATTTCTCCATCCCCTCTCCCTTTATCCCTCTCTATCTCTCCTTCTCCCTCTATCTCTTTATTTAATAAAAAGAAAGAGAGGTATAAATAAAAAGAAAGAGAGAGGGGAGAGAGGTA
This sequence comes from Sequoia sempervirens, assembly GCA_007258455.2. NCBI lineage: Eukaryota > Viridiplantae > Streptophyta > Pinopsida > Cupressales > Cupressaceae > Sequoia > Sequoia sempervirens. The sequence goes on along the minus strand of VDFB02058242.1, from coordinate 667,844,286 downwards.
GAGAGAGGGAGAAAGAGATAGGGAGAGTGATCTAGATATAGGAAGAGGGGGAGAGGTAAGAGAGAGGGAGGATACATAGATAAAGAGATAGACAAAGAGATATAGATACAGTGAGAGGAAAAGAGGGAGAGATAAAGAGAGATATAAAGAGACAAGAGAGAGGGAGAGATAAAGAAATAAAGGTAGAGGGGGAAATAGAGAGAGATAGAGAAGGTATGAGAGATAAAGATAGCTCGAGGAAGAGTTATGTAGAGATATGATAGAGAAATAGAAATATAGAGGGAGAGATATAGATATTTGAGATAGAAAGGGAGATAAATAAATAAGGATAGCTCAAGAGAGGTGAGACATATAAAGAGATAGTGAGAGAGATATAGAAAAAATAGAGGGAGTGGTCGAGATAGAGAGATGAAGAATATGGAGATGGAGAGAGATATATAGAGATAGTGAGAAAGAGAGATATAAAGAGATAAAAGGAGAGGGAGATATGGAGAGAGGGAGGAGATAGAGAGATAGAGAGGGAGATAAAGAGATATGGAAAACATATGTCTTGAGAGAGATAGAGTGATAGAGTCAAAGATGGAGGGGAGAGAGGGAGAAAGTGACATAGAGGGAGAGAGTGAGATAGAGAGATAAAAATAGAGAAATAAAGGGAGGGAGAGTGAGGAGTGAAAGAGGGAGAGACAAATAGAGAGATAGATATAGAGAGAGGGATATATAGAGAGATATAGACATAAATTAAGAGAGAGGGAGAGAGAGTGTGTGAGAGGGAGAGGGATAAAAACACAAATAAATGGTGATAAATATAGAAAGTAATAGAGGGAGAGGGAGAGGGAGATGGAGATAAAGAGAGAGAGTGGAGAAAGAAATATAAAGAGAGAGACAAAGAGAGTGAGAGAGACAAAGAGAAAGAGGGGGAGGGAAAGAGATAGAGAGATAAAGAGAGAGGGAGATAAAAATAAAGAAATTATGAGAGAGGTAGAAAGATATGGGAGGATAAGGGGAGGGCAGGAGGAGGGAGAGAGGATAGAGAGATAAAAAGAGATGAGGGGAGAGAGTGGATGGAGATAAAGTAGGAGGGAGAGATAAAGTGAGGGAGGATATCAAAATATAGAAAGAGGGCTATAAATCTAAAATATATTGATAACCTAAGGAACTTTATGAGAGAAATTCTAAGCTAAATAAATTGGAAAAACATAACTAATGCAAACTAGTGACTCTAAAATATATGCAATGTCAAAATGATAGAAATATATCAAGAGCTTCTAAAATGGAGAATGGATAAAAATACAAGTTAGGTAGTGAGTTTATATATAACTAGGGAGAGGATAGAGGTGGCAAATCCAACCAGCAAGGAGATACCACCAATAATAAATGAAGTGAAAAAATAGTAAATGCTCCACCCTTTTAGGATGGAAAAACCTCATCACCTTATCTCCTAGTTATTAAATAATAAATTCACTTTATTATCCTAAGAAATATTAATAAAAGTGTAGAAAAACCTATGACTAAGGGAAAATAAATTAACCCACTAGGAAAATTAAAAAACTACACTTACATGCCTGCTTAAGCATAGTGTAGGTGGGTGAAAAGATGATGGGTCCTAACAAATTAGGCCATGTTAGGTATCCATGTACATATAAACTCCATCCAAAAGAAGAAGTTCCCCCACAAATAGATAGAGAACACCCCCCCATAATAGAGAGAGAAAAGAGGACTAAGTTTCCCCCTAATAGATCTAATGGTACATTCCTTAAACTGGATTTAGAAGATGGTCCACAATCATCGAACAAAATTCATCCCCATAGGAAGAAAAAAAACCAAAGGTTTATGCAAACTATCTTCCCAGTATTGAAAGGAATATGCGTGAAGAAAAATGTATGAAGTCTCTGAACTCGGCTCAAGTCTTTGCATGTTGATGCTGAAGGCTGTCACAATCAAATCAAACATTGTAGGCCACATTGTTAAAAATTATAAAATATAATCTCCTAGAGATAGAGATATCTAACACAATCTAAAGACTCAAGTATCTCCTCTAAATGTTGACCCAAAGTATCCACACTCATGTCAAACTATAATGAATGATTATGTAGAGAATGAACAAGAGGTTTTGAGCGTTCCATCACAATAATTGAAGAATAATAATCTCCCTCAAAGAGAATATGAATACAATCAATAGTGTCTCCTAAATTTACAATGTGTGTCTCCATAATCAAATCTAAAATACTTGTTCGAGATAATGCCACAAAGCTAAAACAAGAAGAATACTTGTATGTCCTACTATAAGAAATTAGTATAAGCTTTTAAAGAAGAAACACTAGACTTTGAAGTAGATATTTTAGATTGAGATGTGATATCAATATGAGGAAGAGAATAAAGAAGAGAAGTCTCTATGTCATTTGAACATTCAAGACCTGCAAAATAGTTAAGCTCCTGTAAAGTATAATCATTAAAGGGTATATTATCTACATCATCAAGTGGAACAAGACAATCTAAAGTAGGAACAACTGGGAATGGAGAAATATGAGGGTCTCCAAACATCTCCCAAATATTAATAAAAAAGTGTGTGGGGACAATCAGTTTCTATTATAGTCCACATAGCTTCATTATCAACACTAGAACCAATCAATCCTAGTACATGATAAATTTTATTACCCCATAATAATTTCCTTCTAGGCGTGTTTAGTTTAGGTATGAACCCATAAAGAGCTTCCAATCTATTGATAATGAATAAAAATACAAGCTAGGTAGTGAGTGTATATAGACCCAGGGAGAGTATGGAGGTGGAAAATAGATAACCAACAAGGAGATACCACCAATATTAAATGAAGTGACAAAAATAGTAAATGCCACCCTTTGAGGATGGTGAAATGTCTCATTACCTTATCTCCTAGTTATTAAATAATAAATTCACCTTATTATCCTAAGAAATATTAGTAAAAGTGTAGGAAAAACTTATGATTGAGGGAAAATGAATTAACCCATTAGAAAAATAAAAAACCTACATTAGCATGCCTCCTAAAGCATAGTGTAGGTGGGTGAAAATATGATGAGTTTCAACAAATGAGGCCATGTTAGGTACCCATGTACATATACAATCCATCCCAAAGAAGAAGTACCCTCCATAACAAAGATAAAAAAGAGGACTAAGTAGCCCACTAATAGATCCAATGGTTAGTGCCTAAAACTAGATTTAGAAGATGGTCCATGATCATCGAACAACATTCATCCCCTTAGGAAGAAACAAAACCAAATATTTATGCAAGCTATCTTGCCAACCTTGAAAGGAATATACAAGAAGAAAAATATATGAAGTCCCTGAATTCGACTCAAGTATCCCCATATTGATGCTAAAGGCTATCACAATCAAATTAGATGTTCTAGGCCGCACTACTAAATTTAGAAAAAAACATTATCTCCTAGAGATAGATGTAGAACACAATCCAAAGACTCAACAATCTCCTCTAAAGATTTCTCCTCTAAATGTTGATCCAAAGTATCCACACTCATGTCAAACTATAATGAATGATCATGTAGATAATGAACAAGAGGGTCTGAGTGTTCCCTCAAAATAATTGAGGAAGAACCTGATCTCCCTCAAAGAGAATGTGAATTAAATAAATAGTGTCTCCCAAATTTACAATGTGTGTCTGGGTAAAAGTATAAAGTTGTGTCACACTTTCAACCAACTTATCAACACAACTAAATTTAGGTATTTCTAACTAAAAATTAATTTTGGTCAAACATATGATCTAGTAAGATTCATTGTAGCTAAGTTTTATAGGTCCACAACTTTTCCAACTAAAATTTCTAGATAAATGTATATGTAGCACCACTTTGAAACCAATTTACTAAAAAAATAAAATTATTTGAAAAACTTGATGTTTCCACAACTCTTAGTCATGTAAATAATATATTTTTTAAAATATAAAAATACCCTTTTGTAGACCCATAAGTATAGCTTTCAAATATATATATATATATAGTTTAACTATTATTTATATTTTATATTTTTTTTTTACTAAAAGTAGGTTATTAACACAAAAATATTAGGTTGATTACCATGTTGAAAGAAAAAAATTAAAACTTATGATAAAATTGGAAAAAAATATTATGCACTACATCTATAAAATAATCTATAACAAGATGGTATAATTTGTTTTGTATTTTAGATTAATAGTTAATATGAAATTTGTCGTTGAATGGAAACAATTGTGTTTTAGTACACACACATTTATATATATGCATACATATATATACATACATATATATATATACATACATATATATATACATACATATATATATATGTATGTACATATATATACATATATATACATATACATATATATGTATATATATGTATGTACATATATATACATATATATACATATACATATATATGTATATATATGTATGTATATGTATATGTATATGTATTTGTATATGTATATGTATATGTATATTTAAATGTAAATGTAAATGTAAATGTATGTGTATGTGTATGTGTATGTGTATGTTTAGATCTATATATATATATATCAAAATTGAAAAAAATATATTGATGCACTAAAGTTTCAAGTTATAAATACACAAAAGAATTTTGAAGGAAAAAATAAAATTAGTATATAAAGATTGACATCTCACATAACTTCATTTTTCAGGATTTTATTAGCAACAAAATTATAGTGTAAATTTATGAAAAACTATATTTATATAACTTTTTAATTTAAAAAAAAAATACAAACATAAAATATTTTTTATAAAATACACATTTTATTAGTTTACCTCATTTAAAAATTCAAAACATATATGTCACTTTTCAGTGATTCAAGTTTAAAATTTGGATCAATGTTGGATGTTTCCTTTATAAAGTGTGACACATCTTTGCACTTTTACCTACCTCCATAAGAAAGTCTAAAATACTTTTTTGAGATCATCCCACAAAGCTAAAATAAGAAGACTATGCATGCCCTACTATAAGAAATCAATAGAATATTTCAAAGAAGAAACACTAGACTCTAAAGTAGAAACTATAGATTAAGATGTGATATCAATATGAGCATGAGAAGAAAGAAGAGAAGTCTCTATGCCATTTGAACATTCAAGACCTACAAAATAGTTAAGATCCTCTAAAGTATCATCCTAAAAGGGTTTATTATCTACATCATCAAGTGGAACGAGAGAATCTAAAGTAGGACCATCTAGGAATGGAGAAATATGAGGGTCTCTAAACATCTCCCAAATATTAATAAAAAAGTGTGGAGAAAATTAGTTTATATTATATCCCACATAGTGTCATTATCAACACTATAACCAATCAATCCTAGAACACGATCAATTTTACTATCCCATACTGATTTCCTTCCAAGTGTGTCTAGCTTAGGTGAGCCTATAAAGAGCTTCCAAGATGGGTAATGGATAAAGATACAAGCTAGGTAGTGTATACAGAACTAGGAAGAGGATGGAGGTGGAAAATCCAACCAATAAGAAGATATCACCACTATTAAATGAAGTGACCAAAATAGTAAATACTGCACTCTTTTAGGATGGTGACACCTCATCACCTTATCTCCTAACTTTATTAAATAATAAATTCATTTTATTATCCTAAGAAATATTAATAAAAATTTAGGAAAAACCTATGACTAAGAGAAAATGAATTAACTCACTAGGAAAATAAAAACCTACACTAACATGCCTCCTTAAGCATAGTGTAGGCAGGTGAAAATATGATGGGTCTCGACGAATGAGGCCATGTTAGGTACCCATGTACATATAAAATCCATCCCAAAGAAGAATTATAGGTGGGTGAAAAGATGATGTGTACTAACAAATGAGGCCATGTTAGGTACCCATATACATATAAAATCCATCCCAAAGAAGAAGTACCCCCCACAAATAGATAGAGAACAACCCCCCATAATTTAGAGAGAGAAAAGAGAAGGACTAAGTAGCCCCCCTAATAGATCCAATGGTCAATGCTTGAAATTAGATTTAGAAGATGGTCCACAATCATCAAACAACATTCATCCCCTTAGGAAGAAAAAAAAAAGGTTTATGAAAGCTATCTTCCTAGTCTTGAAAGGAATATGTAGGAAGAAAAATGTATGAAGTCTCACTCAGCTCAAGTGTCCCCATATTGATGTTGAAGGCTATTACAATCAAATCAGACATTCAAGGCCATGTTGCTGAAAATAAAAATTGTAATATCCTAGAGACAAATGTAGAACATAATCCAAAGACTCAAGTATCTCCTTTGAATGATCATGTAGAGAATGAACAAGAGGGTTTGAGTTTTCCCTCACAATAATTGAAGAAGAATAATCTCCCTTGAAAATAAAATATGAATGCAATCAATAGTGTCTCCCAAATTTGTAATGCGTGTCTCCATAAATAAGTCTAAAATACTTGTATGTATGTCCTACTACAAGAAATCACTAGAATCTTTGAATAAGGAACACTAGACTCTAAAGTAGAAATTGTAGATTGAGATGTGATATCAATATGAGGATAAGAAGAAAGAAGAGAATTATTAATGTCATCTGAACATTTATGACCTAAAAAATACTTAAGCTCCTCTAAAGTATCATCCTCAAAGGTTATATTATCTACATCAAGTGGAAAGAGACAATCTATAGTAGGACCATCTGGGAATGAATAAATATGAGGGTCTCCAAACATCTCCCAAATCTTAATAAAAAAGTGTTTGAAGGAAATTAATTTTTATTATATCCCACATAGCACCATTATTAATAGTAAAACCAATCAATCCTAGTATATTATCAATTTTATTATCCCATACTAATTTCCTTCTAGGTGTATCTAGTTTAGGTATGATCCCATAAAGGTAAGATACAAGTTTGAGCCACTTGAGATGGGCTAGAATACCTTTTTTTCCAAGACTAATAATTATCCTTATCTAGGATTATCATAGAACGGTGAATAGAAAAACCCATGATATAAAAAAGAAACCAAAATAACAACCCATCTTTCCAATATTCTCATAAATTGAACCCCCAAAGATTACAAGGTTGACACTTTATAGTTTAGTGTGTTTACAAAGTTTTTTCCAAGTTACAATACTTAATGGGCTCAGAAAAATTATAGATTCTAGTAAAAAATGAACCTGATGAAAAATATAGAATAAATAGCCTTGCAATTGTGTAGTTCTCTTCAATATCTTTCCAGCTCCTTTTTGTTTCCAAAAAATGGAGCTCTAGTGAGAAAGTTATGGCATATTGAAAAAAAAGAAACAAACAAATTCAACCTACAATATCTAGCAAAAAAAGGAAAAAAAAATTTCAAAACCTCCATGAATGGAAAGTTCTCATCTCCCACTTTCCATTGACTATTTTTTTGCCAAAATATGACACATGTGGAAAAAGTTGTGCAAGTTTGAAAAAAGGTCTAATTTAGCCTGTATTAGGGCCTTGGTGGCCTCTGAGTAATGTCGTCGACAAGAATGGATACTAGGTGGCAATTGGCTGGAGTAATGGATGATTTTTGGCTATAAACTATTGGTGTCATAATTTATAGTTAAACCATTGGTGATTTCCTTAGACACTGGTGGTAACTACTACTAGTGGTTCTATTGACATATTGACCACTCTAGGGGTGCCCAAAGGACACAGGGCTTTCAAGCTCCCTACGTCTAGATGTGCTAGGTGCGAAGTGCGAAGCTCTTAGTGATTAAGTACTATGTGCTTAATATTTTTTTTATTTTTTTAATTTTTTTTTTAGATTGATGTTGTATCATTGCAATTGGGGGTTGTATGGCCTCTGAAGTAAAAAAATTCCTCAAAAGTACCTAAAGCCAAATATTGGAAAATTTTATATCAAAATTTGTCTAATTGGCCTTTTGAGTGCAATAATAGGGTTTATTTTGGTCAAAAATGCTATAGTAAAAAGTTGTGAACACTATATTTGAGCTTCAAACCCCAACTTGCAACTATGTCAAACACTCTCCAAATAAAATGAAACAAAATCCAATGCTTACTTTCTTGAGATTCTTGGCCATGATGGAACAACCAAAAATGTCACCAATATACACAAAATTACAACAATCCCCTAGATCTTACAAACACATATGCAAAATGAAGAGGTTATCAAATCTTCATAATTTCTTTCTAATTCTCTAGATCATTCAAAATGAAAGAGAAGAGCATATGAGATTTTACAAGATCTCACATAAAAAGATCACTCTCAATTAGGAATCTATGAACTCAAAATTACCACAAAAAATATATGATACCATGTTAAAAATAGATAAAATATATTAATAATCTAAGGAACTTTATGAGAGAAGTTATAAGCTACATAAACTAGAGAAAACATAAACAATGCAAACTAGTGACTCCAAGAGATATACAATTTTAGAATGATAAAAAATGCATTAAGAGCTTCCAAGATGGAGAATCAATACAAACACAAGCTAGATAGTGAGTTTATATAGAACTAGGGAGAGGATGGAGGTGGAAAATCCAACCAATAAGGAGAGACCACCAATATTAAATGAAGTGATCAAAATACTAAATTATCCATCCTTTTAGGATGGTGGCACCTCATCACCTTACCTCTTAGTTATTAAATAATAATCTCACTTTAGTATCCTAAGAAAGCTTAATATAACTATAGGAAAAACCTATGACTAAAGAAAAATAAATTGACCCACTATAAAAGTAAAAACATACACTAACAAAGAGAGGGGGAGAGACATAAAGACACAATGAGAGGGTTATAAAGAGACATTGAGGGAGAGGGAGAAATAGAGAGGTAGAGAGGGAGAGGGAGAGGGAGAGAAATAAATAGAAAAAGAGAGGGGAAGAGGGAGAGAGAGAGTAAAGAGGGAGAGGAAAAGAGAGGGGGATATATATAAAGAGAGGGTAATGGATATATAAAGAAATAGCACAAGAGAGATAGAAAGGTAGAGGGAGAGGGAGAAAGAGGAAGAGGGAGAGAGAGAGAGAGGAAGAAATATCCAGAGAAAGAGAGAGAGATATATATAGAGAGGGATAGGGGGATAAATAAATATATATAGAGAGTGTGTATGTATAATAGAGAGATGAAGAGAGGATATAGAAATAGAGAAAGAGATAGAGAGATAGGGAGGGAGAGGGTAAGAGAAATATAAAGAGACAGTGAGAGAGATAGAAAATTACAAAGGGAGAGGGTGAGTTGAGGAGATAAAATTTAAGAGGGAGAGGAGGTGAGAAATATAGAGATAATGAGAGAGATATAAAGCAGGGGTGGAGAGAGAGATAAAAGAGATAGAGGAAGAGGGAGTGTGATATAGATGGGGGATTTAGGAGAGAGAGAGAGAGAGAGAGAGAGAGAGAGAGAGAGAGAGAGAGAGAGAGAGAGAGAGAGAGAGAGAGAGAGAGAGAGAGAGAGTTTAACAAATATGATTGTGATCATGTTTTTTGGAACATGAAATACATCATATTTAATGTTTCACAAAATGCAATCACATTTTGTAGAAAATGAAAGATGATCATGTTTTATATTTTAAAAAATATGATCAAGTTTTGTGGAGCATAAAATTCAACCACATTTTATGTTTTAAAAAACACAATTATGTTTTTTAGTCAAAAAAATTCTTCCCTTTTTTCTTAGGAATTAGTTTGGATAACAATCCTAAAGGCTTGGACTACTAATTTTCCTCCATTTCATATGGTTTTGACCTTCAATGGATTCAACTTGCACGCCACCATGTTTACACATTGTATAACAATATTTAATTAAATTAGCACAAAAATAATTATGTATTCTTAGCTTTATAACCATATAATTTTTTTATATTTGAAATACATTAACAAGTTTATTTTTAATTTATTTTACTAATATTTCTCTACTCCTTAGATACATACATAATGATTTTTTCTTATAGATTTTTTATTTGCTTATCAAAAATTAAAAATATATGATTATTCTACACTTCACTTTTGTGCAAGTTATGTGTCGTGCATGCTCAATGATGCAATTTTCAAGATCGATCCACTTTGAAAAATCACATAAAGTAAATACTCAATAAAAAATATATAAATTTTGTACTCACTCTTAACTATATTTTTACCAATTGGTGTTTAAAATTACTAAATGCAACAAAAAAATAGGGGGGTGCACGACAAACACATTTTTAAATTTTTGTGAAAAAAAAAAAACACTTGTGTGTGTGTGTAACATTTAATCATTTTAATCTTAACTATTTAAAAAAATAGTAGTTTAGAAACTAGATTTAGAGTATTAGAATTATTGTTCTTGTCATATCTTCAAATTTTGAGTGCACACATCTCAAATTACTCATCCCAGTTTCTCTTTAGCTAAAGTTTACAAGAAAAGGTCTCTTTTGACCCTGTTTTTGTATACCATTCCATGCATATTTAAAGATATCCACCCATCGATGAGTTTCAAATTGGATGATTAAGATGCATCTCCTACTACTAGATTTATCACTATTTTCATGAGTTATGAACTTATTGACATATTGAATGACTATTTTTGAGCCTATGATACTATTCTTTAATGGTTTTTTGGATTGGTTTGATATTTTAATATATTGATTCTCTTGATCTTGGCTTATTTTGCATGACTTAGGAGCATCATTCCATTATCTTCATTTTTGATAATTTCAAGGAAATATTTATGTAAACTTGACTTATTTTACACGACTTTGGGACTTATTTTTCCAATATTTGATAAATTTGCTAAACTACAAATGTCAAGTGCTTCTTAATTAAACCCTTTAGTAAATTCATAATGATCAAAAGAAAAAAATAACTAATATCTAAATTTGAAAATTTATAGTCTACTTACATAACTATGAAACTTTTTAGATAAACCGAACACTTTTATATTAAGACAAAAAAAAATAGTATTTACAAAATGAAATATAAACTTTACAAAAAGTAAATGCCAAAGAATGAAAAATAGATAATATAAATTACTGACTTCCCTGCAAATAAGACATTACTTAATTCATTAAAAATAACCTAATCACCATAAACCAAAAACATAATGTCTACCCGTCAAGGACTAATTTTGCCGAGTCAGATCACATGTTTAAGACTTCTTGCTTTTACAACAATTTCAAGGTATTTGACCAGACATCTTGACGTCTCCAATTTAAAGTGTTTTAACATCAAATCGTACCAGAGTAGAGGGAAGTGCCCAACAGCGGAAAAGTAGGAGACTCCGATTCGGTCGGGGGAATCGTGCAGACAGATGCGTTCAGACTCCTCTTTTTCCCGACCTACTCGCCGGTGAAACCTGTACCATCACCTCTACGCCTGCCAGCGAAGCAGCCACCCCTGTCGGTCGTCAATAATCTCAGACAAACCCTTCTAGAATTTGCTGTATCCCTCTCAATCCTTTTCAGGATGGACTCAATAATCTCATCCCGAGGCAATCGCAAGAGATGCAAATTTTCCTTATATTATGGGTTTGCACAAGATTCGAGCTAAGCTAAAATCCACAGATGGATCTGATGATGAGAATGTTCCATATTATAGATATTCTTTCTAATTAATCCAGTGCTCAGAGGGCAGGGAGCAATTCAATCCAACGGGGGCGATCCTCCAGGAGAAAGAACTGATGAAGCAGCAGGCCAGGCCAAAGCCCATCGAGGGATCGTGCAGAGAAATACTATGTTTGAGCAGAGCCATCATAAGTTTCCATGTGAGGATTATTATCATGTGCCCCTTTGCTGTAGCGCTACTCATTTCTTTTACAACTTTTATTGCAGGCGTGCCGAGCACAATGATCTCGGGGGTTTATACGAAACAGTCTTCTCTGAGTAATACGGATTATTGCTTGCAGGCCAATGGGCTCTTCCCAACTTGAGGCAGGCACAGATTTGAAAAAAAAATCTTTGTGCTTTGAAAATAAGAATCCCTTGACGTTCGAAGCCCTGGATTACAGTGAGTGGTTAGAGATATCTGATTAGTTGTACATAAAATCCTTTGTGGATCCGTGCTTAGATAGACTTGCAAGCTTGTTTTGTTGTTGCAGTGGGTTTTTGTCTTATGGTGTGCTTCAGATTTGATTTTCAGTTATATTTTCGTGTTTCTACAAGCCTTCAACACTCTCAAATTAGCTTTGTAATCTTTCTGCGCAATTCAAAGCTTAGAGTTGTGTACAGTGAAGAGAGATTGCAGAGCGGGGAATCAAGTGCCGATGGTCCGACGTTTAGTTTAGAACTAGTTTTATTAGAGATTTTAATGTAAGAGATGCATTCAAGGTTGCACATTGCTCAGCAAAATATATCATAGCGGATTAGATTTGGTATCTGTGGAATTTATGACTTGGGCAAGGTAGTTCATTATCATCTACTTTCATTTATGTAGGTTTGAGCTACTATATTTGAGCATTACTGTGGTGAATGCATCGCTTACATAATGTCTCTTCTCTATTTTTTAGATGAATTCCATTTATTTGCGTCCAGAATGTTGCTTTTGCTAATTTTAGCTTTGAATATGGATTGATAATGTTAAATCTCAGTAAATTATCAGATAATTTAAAACCTTTGGAAGTAACAACAATCTACATTTGGCTTATTAATGGTGTTCCCAATATTATCATAAGATTAACTAGTAACAATGCAGTGGAATCCCAATATATTATCACAGAAAATTTAAGAGAACGAAGAAAAAAGGAAAACAGCCATTCACATCTGATGTGCTTAATAGTGTTGTCAATATCATCAGTGTATCTTAACTACGTCTTTTAAGCATTACAGAGCAGTTGGTATTTACTTTCATCTCCAACGTAGCTTAAGTTTAGGTCAGTGTGGCTTATTAATAAAACCCAGCTCAAATTTTTCACTTGTACCGGGAGTTTATTTTGGAGTCCTTAGTTTATGAGGGAAGAGCTTAAACAGTTTGGTGAGTTAGTGATTTAGATTTTAGCAGAAATAGAGCTGACGGAATGTTTATTTTCAGACCTTCAATTTAGGTTCAATTATTTCAAGTTATGTGGGGGAGGGGTGTTAGATTAACTGTTGCATCTCAGAATTATCTGATGGACTAACTGTCACACTTTTGGGAATTGATCTCTTAGATTAATTGTCGCACCTCTGGGTCACACTTTTAGGAATTGATCTCTTAGATTAACTGTCGCACCTCTGAGATAAGAATTGATCTCATAGACTAACTGTCACATCTCTGGAAATTGATCTCATAAGACTAACTTTGGCACCTCTGAAAATTGACCAAATAAAATAACTGCCATAATAGATATAAATGCAGATATGATTTGAAAGTTCAATAACACTTACAGATTGTAGTCCAATAACAAATCTTTATTTATTCTCACATTCATGGATGAAATAGTAAGACTTTGGTTTAGATTGCCGTTAAATGATCTTCCTCTTGCTCTTGTTTTACATCTATTCTTCCCATATACATACTTGAAACAGATAATTTACCAGAATTTTATAGTCATTCGTATATAGGCTATTCGATTATTACTTTCCAATACTAATTTAGGAAAGTTGCCACTTGCTGATAGTAACAGATAAAGAAGGTACATTGAACCATATATCCTAAACTGAATTACTTGAGACATTTCTTGTAGATGATGGCGAACTGTTCGTAGAAAAACAGTAGAATCACGATGCTACTATTTTGCAAATGATTAATGCATCATCACATCTAACCATATCTTCCATGGGGTCACTGGGTACACTAAATCTAGGCCTTTGAATCCCACATTTTACCATCTTCGTACATTGGAATTGTTAATTAGACGACGCAAACATCGGGAAATCAGAGTACGGACGCAACGTCAAGTTTCATGTTTTATTTAAGGCAGACATGGTTGAGCAAAGCAAAGAAACTTTGAGAAAAATGCAAATCTTACCCAGCACGGCGAGCTGAATGAACAGTATTCCTTCAATAAAGTAAGCGACATATTTTTCTGGATAATATAGAGGTGAAAAGGAATTTTACAACTTTAGGTTAGTGTTGTTTTTCTCCCTTTTTTCTTTAGGTATAGATTGCCAGTTTTAATAATGTATGACTCAATATAGCCAACTTAACTTATCACTGTTGGCAAAATTTATCCTTAATCCATACAGTGTCCAAGGATAACGAGATTATGTTATAGAATACAAAAATTTCAGTAAATATATTGACCTCGCTTTCGACATAAAAAAACAAAGTATAATGATGTATCTCAGTATATATCGTGGCGACCTTTTTTCCAGGAACAAAACAAAGTGTAATGATGTACAGAGATGACCGAATAGGTCAATGTGTCTGTAAAATTACAGTAGCTTAGATAAACCATCCTTTTACTAACTGATAATGTATACACTTTATTTAGTGACATAAAACCATCTTAAAACATGGGAGATGGACCTGCTGATCTTATTTGAGTTTTGAGGTACAATATATATGTCAAAACCAATAAGAGGTTTTCCTTATATGATGGATGTGTTGAGGAGGAGGAACTCATTGTTTGAATGATACCATTACTGTCTTTGCAGCAGGAATCTTAGTTAATCTACTTATTTAAATCTTCCTACTCGCTTACTCAAGGGACTGTTCTTGTTTTTGTCAGGCCAGGATTGAAAAAGTAGAAGAAAAAGGTAATGTTAATTGTTTGTAAGAGTAGATTTACATTCATGTTTGAAGGAAAGTAAAGCAATTTAACTGTCACAACAAAAATAGAAATAAAAATTATTAAATTATTAGATTTAAAAGTAAAATTGAAAGTGTGTTAATTCAGAACATCAATATGTAAAGGTTGATATTTATACCTCCTGAAGGGGGTATCAGGCATGTTTTTGAATTTTTGAATTTATGAATGTTTGCGATGTTTGCTTGGGTAAGAATATCTGCTGGTTGGTCAACAATTGAACAATATTTTGAGTTGCATATTGCCATCTTTCACATGATGTCAAATCAAATAAATCTTCATGTTGTTATGTTTTATTTGATCATGAAAGACTAAATTTTTTACTATTTTGATTATAGATTGATGGTCAACTAGGAGATGAATAGATGAAATCTATTTTTTTTTAAATCTTCAAGAATCCTTCAAAGCCATAATATTTCTCCAATTTCCTTGAAATCTAAAATATATTCTACTTTTGCAGAGGATAGAGCTAGTACCATATACTTTTTTGATTTCCCAGAAATAATTGTTGATTTTAGATGCATTAAGAAACCTAAAGTAGATCTCCCATCTTACAAGTCATCAACATAATTTGAATCTAAAAATCTAACTAATGTGAAATTTGTTGCCTTGTAGTATTCGAGATTATAGTTCTAAATTACTTTTAGATACTAAAGTTTTTTTTTTTCCTAAAAGAATATTTTATCTAGGTTCTTTCATGAATCTAAAAGAGGACTTCAACAAGAAAATAAATTTCAGATCATTTGGTTGTTGTATAAATTAGATTTTCTACAAGCCATTGATGTTTATTGCATTAACAAATGCTACAAAATCATCTAATGTTAGTTCAAACTTTGCTCAATAAGAGTATTAAGTGGTTTGCAGTTAGACATTTCTAAATTTATTTAGAATTTTACCAACTATTTTTGTTGGGTGATGAAGATGTACTTGGGATTTTGAATCACATCAATATCCAAATAGTAATAAGGATATCCCAATTCAATCATTTCAAATCCTTCAACTCTTTTTTGACAGTTGTACTATATTTTTTTCATTGTTATCAATTAGAAAGAAGCCATCCACATAAACAATTGGATATACAACTGTGTTATCAAATTTTTTGAAAAGGATATTTGCATCATCAAATTGAAGGCGCTTGAAATTTAACTTTAAGGGGTGCTTGGTGATTTTTTTCATACTAGGCTCATGGAGCTTTCTTTAAATCATACAATGATTTGATAATATTGCACACTTGTTGTTCTTGACCTTTGACTAGATATCCATTTCATTGATCATATAAGCTATTTATTTGAGATCACTTTTCAAGAATATAACTAAATTTCCATCCATTTTGTGCTAAGAGAGCTAACAAAGTACAAATAGTAGTCCACTTGATTGGAGGTGCAAAGGTCTTTTCATAATCTAAGCCCTTTTGTTGAGCATAAACTTCTACAACATTTTTTGCTTTATATTTTTCAAGTGACCCATTTTGTTTGTACTTGTTTCAAAAGATCCGCTTGCAAACAATAGGTTTGCAATTATAATTATTGGAGGATAAACCAAATCTAAAGTGTTATTTCTCAAAAGAGTGTCATGCTTAAGCCTTCCTCCACACTATAATAATTTTATCTTATTTAAAGGGAATTGGTTCTAAGTCTACTAGTATGTTGATATCATCAATAAACTCTAAAGTAATCATCTTTATTCAATTGCTCCTATTTTCTTGCCTTATATGAAATTATTATTCTTGTCTTGCCAATTTCACCAAATCTCAATTCTTTAAGAGTTTGTTGGAATTATTTTACCTATTTTTTTCATAATCTAGGTTGAATTATTGGTTCTTCTATTTCTTGATCAAAATATCCATCATGTTCCGACTATTTCTATGTAGTTTCCTAAATCCTATGTTCATCAAAGTTCAAAATTCTTCAAGAGAATGTTAAAATTATTCATGAAAGGGGACTATTTCCTTGACATTGAGTTAAAAATTCCAGATATGCTTCCAAATTACTCATGCCTTACTCAAAGTGAGGAATCTCACAAGGATATTATTTCTATGGCACAAACTCAGAAAATTTCTTAGGTGTTATAACTAGTGTTCAATATTGATGATATTTTTGGAGTTTTCAAAAAATATAACACCATGCATAATAATAAATTTACTACTTGCCTCATCATACAATAAATATAATTTTTAATATTTAAAGTATTCTAGAAAATGTATCTTTGATGATCCAATCTAGTTAGTTTTTCCTTCGGAATCAAAGTATAAAAGGAACAGCCAATAACCTTGAGATGTCAAATAGATGAAGGATGACAAAACCAAACTTCATATGGGGTTTCTTGGTGAAGAATAGATGAGGGGATCTATTGCATAAGTAAACTATTTTTTTTTTTACTTTTTTGCAAAAATATAAATTTATTCCAATGAAATATAACATAAAAATACCCAAAGTAATGATAGCTTTATTCATTTTTTCAATGAAACCTTTTTTTAAAGTAGTAATTTTAATTGTGAGATAATGCTTAATACCATTTTGATGAAGTTAATCCTTAAAAATATTTGATGCAAAATCTCTACCATTATTTATATGAAGAGTACCAATTTGAGTTTGAGCTTCATTTCAATCATAATACAAAAACTTCTTAAAGTTTTAAAAGATTCATGTTTCTTATACAATAAATAAATCCAAGCTATTTAATTATGATCATTAATAAATAACATAACATAATTACATACTTTAGCAGAAGTTACTAGTAAGATCCCACAAAAATTAAAATGAGTGAGTTGTAAAAACTTTTGTTCTCACCAAGTTGAAAGTTAGGGAAAGGATCTCTATGCTATTTTTCCAAAACATAAGCTTAAAATATTTCAATTATCTTGGGAAAATTGGGTAAACCTACAACACCATTATTTTGCATGATCTAATTGTTTTTATGATTAACATGCCCAAATATTACATGTCATAAAAGGCTAGTAGAAAGATTGCCTTCTTCAGTAAGATAATTAAAATTATTAGAAATAGCTAAATACCCTTTGAGTTTTAGTAACACATCATCTTGTTAACTAGTAAATGTGACTTGATTATCTAACTTCCTTTTTACTATATTTTTTCCATCTTTTAATAAAGGGTGATCCCACAATAGTGGTTTACAAATTTTGGCCAAACTGGACACTGAAATTATTATTTTTAACTAAATCTTCACTTTCAGGCACCTATAGCGGCTAAACTGTGAGGAATTTGAAGATGATGCAAACTAGAGTTTCATGACATTTTGTCTGTAGATTCTAAATATTTTTTTTAAAAAAATTTTGGAATCGGATTGCACTTCTTTTTCCATCTCCCTCGAAAACTAGTTTTTTTCAGAAAACAACATTTTTAAAGAGTGACGTTCACTGTATAATGCATAAATTTTTTTCCATGAAGGATAAAATTCTAATTCTTTTGAATTTAGATTTGTAACTCTAATATCTAGTGCTTCCACTTGGTTAGATAGTTTTTTATTGAATATTTTTTCTTTAATCAAGTTTCGAAGTCAAACCAATTACACTTCAGACATAACATGATCGTATAACCCATAACTTTTTTTGTATGGATCAAAATTCTTTTTTTTTTGTTGTTGGATCAAGGACTTCAATATCTAGTGCACTCATATTTTTCAATTTTTTTTTGATAATCTACTATTTTTCCACAGGTGTAGAATAGAGAGCATGATTTTTAGTGAAAAACCTATGTTTAATAAAACTAAAAAATGAATACATAATAAAACCAAAACATATTAAAATTATATTCGTTGGATAGCTCATTCTGAGGACTACTTGATTCCAGTTGGGTTTGTGAAGTCTCCACCATTTTGATGTTCAAACCGAGCTCTGAAGTGCAAATTTTTTGATTTTTTTGTGAACAAGGTCAAAAATCAAGGAAAAGGGGGGTTCGCTCAGACTAGGGGGGTTAGAGCGAACCTCAGGGGTTCGATTGAACCTGGGTTTGCTCGAACCCCCCTTCCCAGGTTCGAGCGAACCCCCTTCCCAAAAGGGGTTTTCATTTGCTTTTTGTCCATGCATGCATTAAATGGGTTCGCTCGAACCCTGGTTTGAGAAAACCCTTTTTTGGTTCTTTCGAACCATCTAGTTCGTTTGAACCCCCAGAATGAGAATTTTTGGCATGGGGCCATTTTTTACAATTTTTCCTTCCTCATTCGAATTGTAAACCACTTTTGTGGGTTTACCCTAAAATAGAGTGGATTTATTGTCAAATCAACTCTACTCACAAGTTATGATGCAACTAAGAAAGATATAATACATTATGAAACAAAAAATCTAGAGGTCTTGGCAACATGAGTTAAATAATTCCTTTTCCTAATTATGTTGAGACTTATTTTATTTTCCAAATAGAAAAGATCAAAAAATCATTTGTGAAAATCTTAAATATAATCACATAAAAAATTCACATTTTTGTGGAATCTAATAGTCAAGCATCATGTTGGCTGCGAAAACAATTTCTCATGCTTCTTGAGAGATTAATCCATTTTAATGTCATGGATATAGCATTCCTAAATATGAACTGTTAGAGAAAATAACCCAAGAAAATCATCTACAAATAGATCCTCCAAAAAATATGAGAGAATCAAACCAAGATATTTTACCAGAGAAAATACATGAGATGAGATATATTACACAATGTACAAAGTTCCTTATAAAGGCATGGAAATATGTGGTGGGTGCAAAAATACCTGAAACGGGAAAAAACCACCCAACTAAATAAATGAAAAACTAATGCCTAAGTAAACTTAAGTTTAAATGCAATTTACTCTAACACCCCCCCTTAAGTGCAACTTAGGGAGAATGAAGATGCAAAAATGCAAAAAGTGCAACATGGGTCCCGACTACACAACCATGTTAGGTACCCATTTACAATTTGCAATCTCTCACAACTAGAGAAAAGGAGAAAACCCTGTGGGAAAAAACCCCTCAACAAAAGAGAGAAAAGAAAAGAAATTGATGCATGGATGGAGGACTCGACAAGGACTACATATATCATGTAACGCCCTACTAAGGAACCCAGAGGACAACACAACTATGCCACATTAAACGAACATTTTTTTTAAAGAACTAACAATGGAAAGCATTACATAACATAGCATAAAATCTAAACCTAAGTCCTCTAAGGTTCCATGACTGCGCTACTCACACAACTATCAAGCAATTTCATTTTAAATTGTGACATTAAATGATCCAAAATTATTTACTGGACCATATAAAAACATCTGATAAACAACAATAAAGATAATTTCTATCTAATTAACATATACAAAATATATCACTTAACCATATCCATTACAAGAGAGTTCATCAATTTCCATTGCAACATTACAACATTTAGAACAATGCTTCCCTAAGTGCATGCGAGAAGTTCATACATTAGATTACAATAAGAGATACACTAATATACAATCCAATAAATATACATGAATGATAGTCCTCTCAAACAGGAACATGAACTGGAATCCACTACACAAGATACAACCTCCACGCACACAAACATGCAACATGGATAGCCAATGGAGGAAAAAGCACCAACCTCTCGACCATGTGGAACCTTGAGGTCTACCCCCCATGCTAGGAGATAACACAAGGTCCCACTACAAAAAAACAGTCAAGAAGGCAATAGGCTAACATAAAAAAGGTTTACACATGACTCCGACACAACCCTACAACAACATTAACATCACATACATCACTGACTTGACTTCCATAGGCACACATACAATAGAAGGGAAAGTACAACTAGGGAATGCTAGACTACTATAGGGAAGAGTGTCATCGCATGGTCCTAGAATCGGTTGTCCTAACAGTCTCCAGTCTCTCACTAGATGCCAACCCCCATCTATGGTTTTCCTGGTAAACCTATCACTAGGTCCCAACCCCATAGGGTGACACATGCAGAACCATCATTCCTTTTGCGAGGAAAAGGAAGTTGATCTTGCCAACCATGCCTTATCAACCCATCCTTAGCCTAAACGAGCACTACAAGAATGGGTGAGGCATCCATTATCTTATTTAATGTGAAATCTACCCATCCCCTAATTCATTTTTAGGTTATCATTGGATTAAGAAACTCTCCAATGGGTTGTCCTGGTCACCACTTTGGGCTCCGACCCCCATTGAGAGCCACTCTCCCTACTTGCAACTAGTAAACCCTACACATCAAGCAAGGAATTTACCATCTTGCATACTTAACATAATCACATGAATCCCAAAAACAATGCAAGGCACAGACCATCTTGCTCACATATCACAATCATAAGAAACTATATACAGTGCAAGGAATTAACCCTCTTGCACACAAAACAAAACATTACCAACTATTGGAAAAACAAGGACAAACAACTAAGAGGGGGGGTGAATCAATTGTCACAAAATATTTAAATTTTCAAACTTAATTTAACTTTCATCTTAGATCTGATGAATGGAGAATAAACCATAAATAGTCAGCACATCAAAAACATAGAGAACACCAAGATTTTTTTACGTGGAAACCCTATTAGGGGAAAAACCACAGTGGATGTTAGTCCACAAGATTATACCCTGTTAAAAGTATAAAGAATAATAATGGGAATGCACATGCATTCAGTCACACTACCTAGAGCTCACTACTCAAATATAATGGAAGGTATAATGTCTTACAAAGAGATTCAGCTTATAACCATCCAGAGTTTGAACTGAGAAAGTAGTTTCTTCAAAATCCTGATTACAGTTCCAGTTAAGCACAATTTTCACTCCTCTACACACTTCATCACACTCTGCTCTACCTTCAAATGATATTCACACATACACACATAGAAGAACATCGAGCATACTTCAATTCAAACAAACAACTGCTCTTATATATCTGCAACATGAATTTCATCAACAACTTTGTTGGCCAAAATATAAAACATAGAACATATACAATGTCGACCCAAATTTAGAAATAAATTTTCAATGTGAATCAAACACCATCAGCTAATATTATGTTGTGGCCCAAAAAAAAATCCTTGAACGTTCCAAACATTCAAATTTTAATCTCCAAGGATCCACAACATGTTACAACCACCTATCGGCCAAGAACACAAAAACCCAAACACATAAGAGAAAAATATCCGACCATGAGCACATCGATCAATGCAGACATGCAACAAAGATAGAGAATGATCTAGAAGCATCCACGAGCATCAAGGACCATCAGAGAAACATCTGTAGCAACTGAGATTACTAGAATCATACCAACTTCGATCATTAACACTAACTAAAACCACAAAAAAACTGTCAGAATATAATTGTTCATAACGAGATCAAAACTTTACGCAGACCTCTAAAACTTTTGGTGGATAAAATAGATACTCTTAGCAATAAGCCCTTTAATCCACAATGATTGAATATCAACGTACTGAGCACGACACCTTCATGACCTTCACTGATCCATTGACAACCTGCAACTCTTCTTTTGCAATTTTCTCAATATCCTTGACATATACAACCTTCAATACACCAATGCTAATAGTGTTGACATCAATGACAACCAAATATCAACAACAAAACCACAACATCCAACAATCTCCCCCTTTGGCATTGATGGCAACACATGATGTGAAAAAAACTATCAACACAACAACACTTACTCCTTCTTAGGTTTTGACCTTTCTCCACATGATCTTCTCCCACAGGGCTCTTCTCCCCAAATAATTACTAGTTTTTCAATTTTCTCTTCTCCCCCTTTGAAATCAATGGAAAAGATAAAAAATATCTTCCCACATACAATCTCTGAACCACATATCTGCACATCTGACTACTCCCCCTGAGTAGCAACCATGGAAACATCAATCCGGATTAGAATGTAGCAATTAAGCACACAAATTGATGCAAGTAAATGCATCTCTAGTTAATAATAGGAGGGGTAATCACCCCTAGCATCCATCTGAGATACTCAAAAGTATCCTTTGGAAATGACTTGGTGAAAATGTTTGCAATCTACTCTTTGGTAGACACATACTCCAATCTGACTTCTTTCTCACTCACTTTCTCCCTTAGGAAATGAAACTTGATTGATATATGCTTGGTCTTAGAGTGTAGCACCAGATTCTTTGATATGTTTATTGCACTTGAGTTGTCACAGTATATGGTAATAGGTTCATAATATACAACTCTGATATCTTTCAGCATCTATTTCATCCACATCACTTGAGTACACTTATTTTCAGCAACAATATACTCTGCCTCAATAGTAGATAGGGAAATGGAATTCTGCTTTTTACTCAACCAAGATACTAGCTTCTTCCCTAGGAAGAAGGCACCACCACTAGTACTTTTCCTGTCATCTACATCTCCAGTCCAATTCACATATGTATATGCACTCAATGTAAGATCATCATCTTTAGGATACCGAAGTCCAAAATCAACTATTCCTTTTAGATATCTAAAGATTCTCTTTACAACAGTCACATGAGATTATTTTGGATCAACTTGAAATCTAGCAACCATACATACAACATTCATAATGTCAGGTCTGGTCTGAGTTAAGTAGAGCAATCCGCCAATCATTGACCTGTACGTTGTTTGATTTTCCTTAGGGGAATCATCATTTTGTGTTAACTTGCATCCAGTTACCATGGGTGTACCAACAAGCTTTGAGTCTTCCATGCCAGACTTCTTCAGTAGCTCTCTCACATATTTGGATTGAGATATGAAAATCCCAGAAAGAACTTCATCTCCCCAATTATACTCATTTCAAATTCACTTTTCATTTCATCAACAAACTTCATACATAAATCATCATCTCCTCCAAAAATAATGTCATCAACAAAGACTTCAATAATCAACTCTTTATCATGATCCAACTTAAAATACAAGTTGCTATCAGTGGTACCTTTATTGAATCCAAGCTTCAGTAAGTATTTATCCAGTTTAGCATACCAGGCTCTAGGGGCTTGCTTGAGTCCATATAGAGCTTTCTTCAATCGGAAAACCATGTCTTCCTTATCAGTCAGTTGAAATCCATCAGGCTATTCAACATATACCTCTTCTTCTAACTCACCATTCAGAAAGGCTGACTTCACATCCATTTGATAGACTTTATAGTTCTTATATGCAACATAAGCAAGAAATAATCTTACAACTTCAATTCTGGCAACAGGGGCAAAGGTTTCTTCAAAATCAATACCTTCCATTTGTGAATACCCTTTACATACCAATCTTGATTTATTTTGGATCACTTCACCTTGTTCATTCAACTTATTCTAAAAGACCCATTTAGTACCAATCAA
Source organism: Sequoia sempervirens (assembly GCA_007258455.2). NCBI lineage: Eukaryota > Viridiplantae > Streptophyta > Pinopsida > Cupressales > Cupressaceae > Sequoia > Sequoia sempervirens. The sequence goes on along the minus strand of VDFB02058242.1, from coordinate 667,820,367 downwards.
TTTTTTATCTTTAGGTCTTGGAACACGAATCCATGTATTATTCTTTTCAATCTATGCCAGTTCTTCCTTCATAGCTTCCATCCAATGTTCATCATTACAAGCTTCATTGACATTGTTGGGCTCAGTCTTGGAAATCAGACAATACTCTTATGCTATCCTTCTTCTAGTCTACACACCTTTATTCTTGTTTCCTATAATTTTATTTTCAAAATGATTTAACCTTACATACCTCAAAATTTTAGGATTCTCTCTCACTTATGGTTCTTCTTTTCTTTCTCCTTCCCGACTTTCTTGATTTACCAAAAAAAATCTGAGCTTGATTCTGTGTCTGAGCATTCTTCCCTTTTTCTGTACTATCTTGCAGGTCATCAGAATCATATCCACAGTATCTAGATGATCTAGCAGAGTCCTCATCAACTTTGACATTTGCACTTTCAACCATTTTTCTCAATCTTTTATTATGGCATCGGTAGGCCTTGCTTTTAGTAGAGTAACCTAGAAAGATTCCTTCATCACTCCTTGCATCAAACTTGCCTATGTCCTCATCTCTCTTAATATAACACTTTCTTCCAAAGATCTTGAAATATTTAACAGTAGGCTTATAACCAAACCATAGCGCAAAAGGAGTCTTACCAAAAATACCATTGACATTTAACCGGTTTAGAGTGTACATAGCAGTGTTCACAACTTCTCTTCAATAGTTGTGAGGCACATTTCCTTCTATCATCATTGTTCTAGAAGCATCCAAAACTATTCTATTCTTTCTATCAACAACTACATTCTGTTGAGGGGTTCGGGGAGTAGATAATTGTCTTTTGATTCCATGCTCTTCACAAAAAGAATTGAACTCCCAGGAAGTGAACTCACCAGTTCTATCTGACCTTAGGCATTTTATCTTCAGACCTATCTCATTCACTGCCATAGCTTTGAAATTTATGAACTTCTCTAATGCTTCACACTTTTCTCTTAAGAAAGCAACCAATATCATCCTAGAGTAATCATCAATAATCAACATAAAGTACCTTTCTCCTTATAGACTTCTGACTCTGGAGGGACAACACAAATCAGTATGCACCAGCTCCAATACTCCATTAGAATGATGTTGTTTGCTTTGAAAATAAATTCTTATCTGTTTTCCCATCTGACATTCCTTGCATATTGTGTTAGTAGGCTTCACTAGCTTAGGTAGATCTCTTACTGCTTGAATGGAACTTACCTTGACAATGTTATCAAAATTCACATGACATAGCCTTCTATACCACAAACAACTTTCATCCACTTGAGCAATTAAACAACTTCCATCAACAATACTTAGGTGAAAAATGTTACCTTTTGTTTGTTTACCTGAAGCAATTACATTTCCAGAGCTTCCAAGTATCCTGCATCTTCCATCCTTGAACTCAAGATCATAACCCTTTTCCACCATCTGTCCAACACTCAAAAACTTGTGCTTCAAGCCTTCAACATAAAGGACATCATTAGTGTTATGTTTACCACCAAGACAAATAGATCCTCTACCACGAATCACACAAGCATTGTTATCTCCGAATCTTAAAACCCCACTGTCATATTTCTCTAGGCTTAAATTTTTTCTTTTGTCACCAGTCATATGATGTGAGCATCCACTGTCAATGACCCACTCATTCTTCTCTTCAATTCAGGCTACAATAGCTTTCTCAACTTTAGCAGATTTAGTAGCCACCAGACTATTTTCCTTGATAGCAATGAAAACCCAATCATCTTCATTTCCATTTTCTTTATAGATTCTTCATTAGTTACACCTTCTTTAGAAAAATAGCATTTCTTTTGAAATCTAGGTTTGTAAGGTTTAGACATAGGAACTCTTTCAGGACACCTTGAAGCAAAATGACCTATTTTACTGCAAGAAAAAAAATTGATAGGCAAATTTCCTTTATACTTACCTTGTCCTCTACCTTCTTTCTTCATAATCAGTGCTTCCAGCTCTTCTACCTCTCTTTCTTCATCTTCAAGCTATTTCATCTCTTCCTCATACTTGAATATCTTTCTAGAGCTCTCTCTCAGATCATATCTTTGCTTGTTTCTTCTGGATATAGAAGCCTTAACTGCAGAGTCAGTCTTGGGGGCAGAATCACCAAATTCACTCAACTCAAAGGCAACAAGTTTACCAATTAGCATATCTCTTGTCACATTTGTTATTGATCTGAACTCTTCAATAGCACGAGCTTTTGATTTTTAGGAGGGAGGCAATGATCTGAGTACTTTGGCTACAATTTATTGTTCATCCAGAATACCACCGACACATCTAATACCCATCACAGTTTCATTTACTCTTTGCATAAAAGAAGAAATATTTTCATCTTCACCCATCTTCAAATTTTCATACTTGCGTTTCAAACTTTGTAGCTTAGTGACCTTCACATGTACATCTCCTTCATACAATGTCTCTAGCCTCGTCCACATCTCATGAGCTGTCTTCAAACCTATCACATTTTTCATTTATGAATTTGTCAAAGCACTCAACAAAGATTCCATAGCCTTGATATTATTCTCAGCTTCTTTAATCTCATTAGGAGTGGAAGGACCATTATGAGGAATAGTATATCTATTCTTTGTAATATTCCAGAAGGGTTCACCTAAACACCTCAAATGAAATTCCATTCTAGATTTCCACAGAGAGTAGTTTGTTCCATCGAATTTGGGACTATCCTTCTTGTATGATGCCATCTTGGATCACCTCAAGCTTTTAAACTTCTTCAGAGGAACCTGCTCTGATACCAATTGTTGGAAAAACAAGGACAAACAACTAAGAGGGGGGGTGAATCAATTGTCATAGAATATTTAACTTTTCAAACTTAATTTAACTTTAATCTTAGATCTGATGAATGAACAATAAACCATAAATAATCAGCACATCAGAAACACAAAGAACACCAATATTTTTTTATGTGGAAACCTTGTTAGGGGAAAAACCATGGTGGATGTTAGTCTACAAGATTATACCTTGTTAAAAGTATAAAGAATAATAATGGGAATGCACATGCATTGAGGCACACTGCCTAGAGCTCACTGCTCAAATACAATGCACGACACACTATCTTACAAAGAGATTCAAATTATAACCATCTGGAGTTTGAAATGAGAAAGTAGTTTCTTCAAAAGCCTGATTATAGTTCCAGTTAAGCACAATTTTTCACTCCTCTACACACTTCATCACACTCTGATCTTCCTTCGAATGATATTCCCACACACACACATAGGAACACATTGAGCATACTTCAATTCAAACAAACAACCGCTCTTATATATCCACAACATGAATTACATCAACAACTTCATCAGCCAAAATATAAAACATAGAACATATACAATGTTGGCCCAAATTTACAAATAAATTTTCAATGTGAATCAAACACCATCAGCCAATATTATGCTGTGGCCAAAAACAACATCCTCAAGTGTGCCAAAAATTCAAATTTTAATCTCCAAGGATCCACAACACGTTACAACCACCATGTCGACCAAGAACACAAAAACTCAAACACACAAGAGAAAAATCTCTGATCACGAGCACACTGATCAACATAGACATGCAAAAAAGATAGAGAATGATCTAGAAGCATCCATGAGCATCAAGGACCATCAGAGAAACATCTACAACAACTAAGATTACTCTATAATCATACCAACTTCAATCAGGAACACTAACTAAAACCACATAAAAGGTGTCAGAATACAACTGTTCATAACAAGATCAAAACTTCATGTAGACCTCTAAAACTTCCGATGGATAAATTAGATACTCTCAGCAATAAACCATGTTTAATCCACAATGACTGAACATCAACGTACTGAGCACGACACCTTCATGACCTTCACTGATCCATTGGCAACCTGCAACTCTTCTTTTGCAATTTTCTCAATATCCTTGACATATACAACCTTCAATACACCAATGCTAATAGTGTTGACATCAATGAGAACCACATATCAGCAACACAACCACAACATCCAACACCAACCACTTTCAAGTGGAACAATTCATAAAAATAATACATGCAAAAATACTCCCTCCTAAGCCTTTGGAAATCAACCTTAACAATTTGCACAATGACTCCCACTTTTAGATAATTACCAAAAATCACTTCAATCCCAAAATCGAACACAATATTTAATGCAAGCAATCAATCAAGCAATATAACCACGAAATACAATATCTCCACATAATTCACTTTATGGCCACTTAACACAATTGATAATTCATAAATAGCTATAATGACAATTATTCTAAATAACTATTCACATAGTGAAAATAATCAACTTTCAATAATTAACAAAAGGGGTAATCTAACTTGTTTATTTAACCGAAACTAATCACAAGTCCTTCAATTAACTGAATATAAGCAAATAAATTTTCTCTATTTAATTTCCCAATTTATTTATCTAACATAATCAATTAGTTTAAATGCAAAAATATTCTTTTACTTTAATCATAATAGATATATTTATGTGTATACATACATACATACACACACACACACACATATAAATACCTATTTATATATTTATGTATAGATTATTAAAAAAATACAACTTACAAAATAATATGACAATTTATGATGTGATAAACATATACATATCAACACACACACACACACACACACACACACATATATTATTGAACCATCAATTTTAAGGTGGTTTATAGCTACTCTTGCACTCTTAGGGTTTTTCACCTAAAAGGAGAGAGATAACCCCTCAAAATCAAGGTGGTTCATTAAATCTAATGTATGTGTGATGTAATTAAGACTAAATGAGATGATCTAAATGCAATAAGCAATGTAATTGACTGATTGTGAATGCAAAACCTAAGAAATATGCAATGTTTGAAAACACAGTGATGCTTGCAAAAAGCTTAAAAGAATGAACAAAAATGCAATTGAAACTAAACAGAAAGCTATATTTTAGAATGTGTGCACCTGAGGAGTTGAAGAGGACTAGAAAGCAATCTAGAAATCTGACAAATTTGATTTTGAGCTGACTGGGACTCATTCACCACCTTGGGTGAATCAGTCCCAGGTCAGGATTTTTCTGCCTAGAAACTGTTTTCTACCAACTGGGTGTTTGGATTTGCATTTGACTCAAAAATTCACCTCATGAGGGACTCATTTTCCATGCATGGTGAATCAATCCAATTTCAAATTTCTATGATTTCAAATCTTTGTCCTGCACCTTGACACTTGTATAACACTTTCTAACGGAAACCAGAATTGGGATCTTGGAAAATTCCTGCAAAATAGCTTAAAACTATTTGTCTAATGGGGGGTTTTCCTTGGTAAAACCCCTAGTTGGGTAATCAAACCTCAAATGGACAAAAATCTGCATAAAACCCTAGCCTTAAGTGTGTTGAAGACTAGGAAATTCTGAAGTATGTCAAAACCCTATTCTATTGTGCTAGAATAAGAAATGCAAATGTGATTTGAGTGATGCAAGACCTCAACCTTAGAAATCTCACAACTCATCAAAAATGGAGATAAAATGACATGCAAATAGAATGTAAATGAAATGCAAACCTTAATCTAAAGATAAAGAAGAAATGGAAGATGGAATCGCTTTGAAAACAAGTCTTTAGGTGTGATTTGATGGCTAGTTGCATCTCCTCAACCTAGATTTCTCCATGATTCACCATAGGCATCCATCAACAACTCTTTGCAATGTTGAATCTTGAATGAAGAGTGAGCTTCAAGACCTACAAAAACCCTAGTTTGTTGCCCTAAAACTTCAACTTTGCTAATGAAACTTGTTGTAGAAGACTTGAATTTAGAATTTTCTTTTGTGAAATGACTAAAATATGTGTAAGATGACTTAAAATTAGTATTTATAAGCAACATCACCTAATTTTCCTATTATTTAGACCTAAGAGGCCGAAATTCACTGAAAAATTAAGTTGAATTAATTGAATTCTTGCTCAAAATTAAAATTTCCCTCAAAGGGGACTCATTCGCCACCCTTGGCGAATGAGTTCCACCAGAGGGGACTCATTTGGCCAAGGTGGTGAATGGGTCCCACCAGTGGTTTTTGGAGGTGGTTTTTCGAGATATGGATGAATTGAATGCTGTTTGTCAAAATTTCAGTGATTTCTCAAATGAAATGGGCCTCTAGATAAAAAACAATGGGTCTAAGGGGCCTATAAATGCCATTTTGAAGAATGAATAGTGTAAGGGTACTCAAAAGTAGGTCTAATTAGGCGTGAAATTGTCTCTTTTCTCAAGAGTGTCCAATTTTCTATGCCATGATTTTTTTATATTTATATATATATATATATATATAGACATGAAAATTATCCTGATTGATATCATGCACTTGATCCTGATTTACTAACACCAATTCTGCCTAAATCATCTCTCTACTAACCATTTAATTTAATAATCTTTATTTGATTAAATTCATCATAATTCCTCTATTAATTAAATAAATCACTTTATTTGATTCGTCATTATCTTATATTAATTAAATAAATCATTATCTTATATTAATTAAATAAATCATTTTATTTGATTAATCCTAATGTTCCTCTTTTAATTAAATAAATCCCTCTATTTGATTAAATCATAATCTTTCTTTAATTGAATAAATTAACATTTATTTGATTAAATCTAACATCATCCCTTTTAATTAAATAAATCAAACTTTATTTAATTAAATCTAATGTCCATTATTCCTCCCATTTGATTTAAATAAATCCAAAAATCTAAATCAAGTGTCAAATCAAGCTAATCTCCATCTAAGTTAATTAAATCCTAATTAACTCTAGCTCTAATCCATCAAATCCTCTAGATTTTACAACTTGTGCAAGTAAATCAATTTAATTGATTTATTAATTCTTCTATTTCATTCAAAAAGGAATCTCATTGGAATATTATCTCCATTTGAAATCGCCCTCCCAAAAGGACTTGTCCTCCAACATGGCATTTAAGCCTCTTACAAGTCCTTTTTCTTGAGCCAAGTGGCATTAACTCCTCTTCCACATCTTCCTCCACAAGCCATCTTTCAAATTTCAAATTTCCACCTAATTGCATTTATCATGCACAGTGATCAAAATGTGCTCCACCTCTCTTCAATAGCATGTTGACAAGTGGCACTTTGTTATTGGATCATCTTTAATCCCACATCCTTCATGTTTTGCATTACTCCATCCTTCTTTCCAATAAATAGAGGCCTTCTCTATTTAATTTGGCATCCACAATCCATGTAAGATCATTATGCTCATTTGAATCCACAATCATCCACAACTTTATGCAAAGTCATTATCTACAGATTTTATGCAAGATCATCCATTATTCATCAAGGTTTTCATAACATTTCATCACCATAGCCAGGTTATTGCAAATTTCATCAAGAATTAATCATTTATCATCAAGCTTGACTAGGAATTGGAAAAGGGATATTTTCCACATCAAAATAGCACCAATTCCCCCATAGGATTGAGGGTTTGAATGTTTTGGATAAGATTACTTAGCTTTCAATAGATTTTATTTGATATTCTCTCTTATTTTCTTGTTCATTTCATTTTAATGAATTGCATGGGAAGTGATTGTTTTATATGTGTTTGATGACTAACATTGTGTTGTTTGTCCATGTTTGAATAAGTCTAGACCAAGCATTCACATTTTGGTGCTAGGAGGGCCCAACCGAGTTTTTAACATTTTCTGGCAAGTTTTCGTCGGCAGGTTTGGTCTTGAATCTCAATGTAGCGCACCCATGGCTTCTTTTAGCACATAGGTGGTGACTTTTGGAACATCCAAGCTCTCTTATAGCTCATACGTGGCATCTTCCAACACATTTACCTCCAATTTCAACACATATATAGGATATTTTAGTGCATCACATTTGAGTTTTAGTTAATTTGGTTTGAGTTTTAGCGCATCTGGTCTCTATTTTAGTACATCTGGTCTTTGTTTTAATGCATATGCTCTTTGTTTTAGTGCTTTTATAGTCAATCTTAAAATGGCCATATCTTGGTCATACAAAGGTCTTTTTTGAAGATTTGTTTTTTGAAATGGGGTAGAATTTCATAAGCTATGCAATAGTGTAAGTGTTTCTCAATTTTTGTAGAGTTAAAAGTTTTCAATTTTACACCTAAAGTCAAAACACATTGTAACATGGTCTAAATTTTAGGGTTTTTATGCTTAATCATTCATCTAACCCTCATATCTTCTTGTTTCTTTATCTCATCTAACGTTTTGAGCATGGCTTCCAGGTTTTAAGAGTAGCATGGAGCATTGAAGTGAAAAGCATTTGATATCCATTGTCTAGGAAAAGGAGGAAACGAGGAGAAGACTTCTTATGGAATTATCACCTAATTGTAACAAGTGTTTTTAAACACTTTGGGAACAATTATAATCCCATCTTTAAGGATTTTGTTATCTTCAAGTTTTTAGGACTCAAATAAATTTCATTTGGGTTTTAAAAAGAACAATCAAATGGTTAAAAAGAACTTTAGGAACTTACTAGAGTTGGTTTTGGATCTAAAAATTGAACAAGCAAACTTCACACTTCATCTTGGTGCTATAATTTAAAGAATCCATTAATGCTTTTGAAGTTAAAAAGAACATGTGTTTTTTTTGTTTTGCAATATTTTTTATAAGTTAATATCATTTAAAAGGTGTATGCACTTCTCTTGTGCTTCATGGCGATCTTGAGAATAAAAAGTCTTTTGGTGATATTAAGTTGTCGAAAAGATTGCCTCCACACTTCAATTTGGGCTTTTAAAATTGAACAAAATCTTGCTAGTGTGAGTGGAGTATATCACATGTGTTCTCTCTTTGTTCATGTAAAAAAAGATTGATCGAACTATGAATGTGCTTGCTCGCTATTGTTTACCTTTAGAGGGCCCTGCCTAAGACCAATTCAAAGGCGACCCCAACTAGTTTTTCACTCGGACCGGTATACAAATGGATAAGAATAAATTGTCAAGTCCTCATGGTATGTAGGCCTTAGCCGTATAGTGTCTTTTAGAACAGGGTACTACCTTAAAAAGTATAAGTGCCTCTAGTAGGATTGATTAAAGCCTTTAGTGGCTTGTTGGACACTCGCAAGGTGCCGTGTCCCCGATCACCCTGACTAAGAACCAATTTGTGTAGAAACAAAAATCCTTTTTCTATTTATTGGTGCAAGAGGTTGGACCTTTGAAGCCGTCCCACAATTTTGTGGTTCTTTGTAGAGATGGGAAGTTTGTCATGGGAGATTCATGAGAACTGAAGCTTGGTTGACCCGAGAAATGTGTGTCATGGAGGGGAGCCAATGTGGTCAAGCTTCTAATCATCCACTTTGAATAAGTGCATCTAGATTCATCCAAGTGGGAATTCAACAAATATTGTCTCTTTCTATCCTAGGGTTGTGCATCATTTTGGAATCAAAACACTTTGCTTGGATCTAAAACATTGGAAAACAAACATTCAACAAAATTATCAGAATTTCAAACCCTTTAGGAGGAGCAAATACTTTTGAAAAATCCAAGTGTTACTGCTTGTCCCTAGGGATTTCATCCTTAGAGGCTTCTAAGTATTTGGATTTATATCTTAATTTTCTCTTACTAAAGTCATTATTAGGAAACTATTTCCTTGACTCTCTTTATTTCCACATAATGGACTTTGTGGGATGAAAAGAAATTAGGACATAGACATTTAGTTTGAAAAACAAAGCAAGAATTGTGGATGTGGTAAAAGCAATTCATTAATCAAGATGAAATCAATTGAACCCCACACATGTGCTTGTTTATCTTTTATCTTATGGTCTTTTGAGAAAACATTGATCTTTTGGTTTGAAGTACTCTTAGGGAAAATCATGTTTTTCAAAACCTTGGTCTTGTAAACAAGTCCCTCTTAGGTTCATTTAGGATCAAAACAACCAATCAATTTCATCCATCTCAAACATCAATCAAATCTATTCTCACAAACAACTTTTAGAACCTTGGAAAAACCATTCATACTATACTTTTGGAAAATCCTTCAAATCAAAATCATCTTGTTTGACTAAGTGAGTGTAGATGAATCCTTATTCATACACTTAGTTAAATTATCACCTTGTGGGCAAGTTTATTCCAAGAGAACATCCAAAATCTTTGGGTTTATAAGTTCATTATCCAAAGTCAACAAATCCAAAAAGCCCTAAAGTCTAGTATTCCTCTAAGGGTCTTAAAAATTCAACACCCATATCATTCACCCCTTTCATCCTTCATCTCATCATTGGTCCTAAATTCCATAAAGGTCAACAAGGACAAAAGCAAGAAAACATGGAATATAAAATTGATTCATACATCATGAGTGGTCTAAATCAACCAAACTATCAAAGCCTTACAATGCCAATTGATTATCAAAACTCACATTTATACAATCCATACATTGGATCACTATCTCCTACAAAATTCAATGGTACAACAAATGTGAGTATGCCCAATCTAAAATTTGGATCATCTTTCCCTATGGTAGATTTAAATCAAAATAAAAACCTACAAATCTATCAACCAAACAATCAATGCATGAGTCTTCAACAAAACAACATTATCCCACCAAATCCATACATTCCAAATGTGAATATACCAAGTACAACTTTACCAAACATGAAAATTTTGAATCCACACTTGGTAAACTTTGGGATAGATATGTTTGTGAATCATACAAGTGTTGTTCAAAGTCCAAACAATATGTTAACGATTCCTTGTATTGATCTAAGTCAAGGTAACACCATGCAAAATCAAAGTTACCTAAATCAAGGAAATGTGATTCCCAACCAAAAAAATGTTCAATTTCAACCTATAATGCCAAATCTAAACATCATCCCAAATCAGAGCATTGTCCAAAATCAAATTTTCCATGATCCTATACAAACACCACAAGTATACATTCCAAATCTGCTTGAACAAAAACCAAATCAACTACATCAAGGGTGTCAAGATAAAAATCAAGATCAAATTTGGCGAAATCAAATTACTACACTTACCAAAATAATTGATTCATTGTGCCAAGAGACATCTCCACCCCAAAATCAATAAACTCTTCCATTGGTTAAACCATGTCATCTGGTGCAGGAGCACCTTTGCAAATCATGTTTCCGTCATGCAAATTCTTGAAAAGTGATCAAATTTGGTATCTTGACATTGTAAAAAGGTTAAATGAGTCATTTTGTACATCTTTAAGGTCACTTGATGTTTATTAGGTTCAAAAAATGCAATTTTTTTTAAAAGATGCAAAGTTGTCACAAATATTGTAAAAGTTGCACAAAGCCACATTAAGAAGTTGAAAGGTCATTTTTAGTTTAGGCATTGGTAGTTAGTTGGAAATTTTTTAGAAGGTGAAAATTCAATTGTAATGCCTTTATAAAGGCCTTGTAAACTGATTTTGAGGTGTGGGTGATTGGAGAAAAAGAAGTTGAATGAATAAAGTTACTGTTTCTTGCATTAAATCTCAGAAAACCTCTGTGTTTTTGTTGTGTACAATGCTGTATGGGAAAGAGATGGTTTCAAATTGGTTGTAAGAGTTATATGCCTCAATCACCTTCCCATTCCTTTTTATTTCATTTAGATTGTTTCATTTTTGAAGAAGTTATGTGTAACATTAGGGGAATCTCGCTTACCAATTACAACCCTTAATTTCCAAATTAATTTAATAGAAGAGAATCATTATAAAATGGTGCAGGAAAGGAGGAATAATTTAATTAACTTCATCACTATATTTAAATGGAATAGAATACATCAAAGAATCAAAGTATATTAACAAGGTTACACCATTACAAGATATAGCCTTATAGGCTTACACAAGATTTATCACACTAGCAATGCATGTAAATTCAAATACTGTAATGCAAATTAGGAAAACATCAAGATCATAAATGCATCCACAAAAGAACCATAACACAAAGAATTTTTATGAGTGGAAAACCCTCATAGGGATGAAAAACCACTCATAAAAGTGCCTCACTGGCTTAACAAAATGCCTTTCTAGCAGTGCCTTATTGGCTACAAATTCTCAATGGTCATAAGATGCCTCACTGGAAATGATCATATGGTGTCATAGACATGACCATTTACAACTTCAATACATGTTTCTAAATAATTAAGCAAACAACTATAAAGGACCACATGGTTCCTCTACATAACATTTATCTAGAACTGGAATCTTTAGGGTAAAATATGTCACATAACAACCCCATCATTTTGCATACAGTTTACAAGATATTCATTTCAGAGTTGTATTCATTTTAGAATTATGATTTATAACTTCAAAAAGGACATGTCTCTGTAAGCACTAAGCTAGATCTAGATACAGTGACAAGTCATTTTCTACATAATAATCAATAATAAAAGTAATGCTTTCAATTAGAGTCAAATACCTCAACTCATACATACTTTTCAGGTAAGGTAAAGAAAAGAATAAGGATCGCCAAAGATTGAACTTAATAATTATATATTACACATCAACTAGTCACACGAAAATGACATGAGTTGCAATTAGATGATATCAAAATACTATCATGGTTACTGACATCTTACCTTTGTCACGTACAAACTATAGCTATGAAATCTATCATATGGCTATATTAAGTAAAAAAAAAGAAAGAAAAAAACCATTGATCTCAAATGTGATATAACTCTCCCTTCTTGCAAATAGATATTTAAGGGTCTTTAGGGTAGCTACATGAGTTGGCCTTTCTCTTTAAGGAAAATGTAAGTATCCACTTCATATCGATATAAATACCAACATATGTTCATTTAATACTGAAATTTATATTTATAGATGCTAATATTGTTGGATACCTTTATTATCTAATACCATAGATAAACTTTCAATATTCAATGACAAGTGGAACACTATTAATAAGCCATAAGGAGAAGTAGGTATTTATTATATCTAAAAGATTAAATTAGAGAATACCTAAAAGAAAACTATGTTTATGTCAGGAAGGAGCCCTAAGATTTCCAAAGCGACACAAGGAATACAACTTAACATACCATTATATTCAATGAATTAAAGGAGTGGATAAAATAGTAGTTAATGCATAGTTCCTACAACTTGCATAACGTTCAGTAATTCAAGCATACTTCCAAAGTTCGCTATTTGAATGCAAAGAAAGTAATTCACAATAAATAAACTCTAAAATAATTGGTTTGTTTAAATTGGAAGAATATTTTTCAAGTAAAAGTGTATACATGTTAAAGCGTAAAATTGGTCCAACTCTCAAAAATGCCTGTTTCTATATATATATATATATATATATATATAGAAATACATTTACACACTTATACAATTATTATAAAATAAAAACAAATCAATACACTAATTTGTATCACTTTGAAGTAGTAATTCTAAACCCTCCAAACCATTACATCAGAATGAAATGCATACAACTACATCCAAGAAAATATATTCTAATAATTACATTTACAAAGGTAATAATGTATGCATACAACTACAACCAAGAAAATATATTCTAGTAATTGCATTTACAAAGGTAATAATGTATGCATACAACTACAAACAAGAAAATATATTCTAGTAATTGATTTACAAAGGTAATAATGTATGCATACAACTACAACCAAGAAAATATATTCTAGTAATTGCATTTATAAAGGTGATGTTGTAAGCATACAACTACAACCAAGAAAATATATTATAGTAATTGCATTTACAAAGGTAATAATGTTTTCAGCCATGTAAATATTCTGGGTATGCTACAGTGCTAAAACACAAACACGCAAAATAAGCTTTGCTCAAATACATACATACATACATACATACATACATACATATATATATATATATATATATATATATATATATATATATATATATATATATATATATATATAACATTTTACATTACATCTGTGCAGATATAAATTTATAATTATGACATAAATAGTTTTAAACACAAAAATATTTGCAAACAATAGTTTACATTTACATATATATGCCTATCTAAGCATGAAAAGTTCAAATAAATTATCATATAAACCAATATCGAAGCATTAAGTGTTTAGGAACTATCATATAAACCACTAAAGTCTGCCAAAACAGACATATGTCTTGATCTCCATGTATCTGAAGGTCTATGGAGAGGCGTCCCCTTGGGATGCGCTGCCTGTGGGGGCAGTGCCCCTCTCCACAAGCCACAACTTGTGGAGGGGCAGTTGCCTCCAGAGGTAGCCCTCTCAAAAGAGGGGTGTGGTTGTAATAGGGAAGTCTGCCATACATTGCAAGCCCAAGTTTAGCAAAAATTAAGACACGATAATTTAGTATGTAAAGAAAATTCGGTAGCAAATTTTTTCCTTCTACAGTATGTCAAGACAACACAACTATATTGTATAATGTGTATAATATATATATATATATATATATATTCACTTATTTATAGATGAATTGAGGTAGAAACTAGAGAAACAAGGCTTTTACAGCCATGGTTCAAGCTTTTTTTTAGAAACTTCTCACAGTAAAAAGATATTTTAAATTCTCAATGTATAAATTCAGTTGATAGTTTCAATTGGGAATCTGAAAGGAGATTTAATATTTCACAAAAAGAAAAATCAGCTGGAAATAACTCCTTTATTCACACAGACTAATTAAAATCCAGATTATACAGCCATCATGCTTAAACATACACAATGAAAAAAACATTTAAAGAAACTTAGCTAAATTTGCACATTTTGAAAACTGAAATGCAATAGAAAAGATCTAAAAACCTGGATATTACTTCCACTTTGAGTTTCCCTTCTTGATTTCTTCTCTTTTTCTTGTTTTGCTTTCCTAGAAGTCTCCTTCTGTAAATTCTCTTTTTTATTTTTTTTATTCTCTTTCTCTTCTATTTCATCACCTCTTTCTTTATTCTTAATTCCTTGCACTCCAAAAACCTTCTACCCAGCCCCCATTTTTACAGTTATTGTTCTTGCAGAAAGAATAAAGATCAAGAAAGCTTATGCTCCCTTACCGTTATTCTCATCTCCCCTTTTTAAAGATTTCTTCCAGTTTTTTCCAATACCTAATCTTGAAAATAATAATAATAATGATATAATTTTATTTTCATGCACGATATTTATCCTTGATAAATAAGAATAAAATTTTAGTTGCACACTAGGTACTTAATACCATTTTCAAAAAGAAATATTTATTCTAATTGAATAATAAAGAAATATCATTTAATTGCAAATTAAATATTCATTCCAAAAAAATGATAAGGGAATATTATTCAATTATAATTTAAAATAATTATCCTATCTAACAAAGCATTATCAATTAATTGAAAAAAATGAATTCTCTAATTAAAATATAATTAATTCATTTTCTTTCATTGCACTTTTATTTCATCACAAATTAATTTAATCTACATTGTAAAATACGAACCATAAAAATAGGGGTCATGACATTATGGTAATTTTTGTAAATACAATCAAAACCCTCATTGGTGTATATAGTAGATAAGAAAAATTGTTTACTCTGTTTTCAAATAGTGGAATCATCAGATTTTTGGTGAGATCATTCTCTGAAGGCTGTTCTTTTATATTTCCATGGGTTTGGGCCCAAGGTGTAAAGTTAAGGGGATGTAAATTTGAATCTTTGATTGTAAATCTGGGCACTATTAAAAAAAGCAGAGTTTAGGAGGATGAATACCTAGGGTTTAAAAAAATAATTATGGAAATGGACATTTGAAGGTTTATTAAGCTTTAACAGTCCTAAGTTGACATGTTCCAAGTGGTGGTAAGGAGAAATCAAGTTTGGAGATGGTTTATTCAATAAGCCTATTTGTGTTAAGCCCTAATTAGGCCTAATGAGCAGTGGTACAATCATAGTTTGAATATTTCTTTCCAAAACAACTTGTAGTAATTTTTGGATATGATTTAAGAACCCTATAGGAGCACTCAAAAAGCTCTTGACAGTTCTGGTTTGAGGTCTTTAAGAAAAGATATGACTGACAGTCCTTGATGGATGGCTACAAGGAATGTACACAATTTATGTGGAACAGTGAATTCAAGGAAGGACAGTCTTTCCAAGCATTTGTTTTGGGGTGAGTTAAGGTTCTTAAAGGATAATAAAGGCTTGAGAAAACTGTTTTGGAATTGTGGAGTTAAAAACTTGAATGGTGCTATATTGAGTCATTGTTTTATGATGATTTCTTGTGAACTTGAGATGTGTCATCAAATAAAGAATGTTTGAGTTTGTCAAATTAGATTGAGTCTCTAAAGAATCTGAAGATAATGGTTAAGTTTGTTGGGTCAGTGTGTTGATAAATCCAAGTGTGGCCATATGAATGAAATATATCTTGAAAGGGTGAATTGTCTTATAAGTGGGGATGATTGAAACCCATTATTATGAAATATGTCCAACAAGTGAAATTGTGAAACCTTTGTCAAAGTGTTTTGAAGGTCATAAAGGGATTTGGAATCCTAATGGAGAATCTTGTTTTCATGAGAGTGATTTTTCTTCCTATTTATTGCATCAAATTGGTATTAGAGCCCGAGAAAGATTTGGGTTGGTGAGTTGTAGTTGTGGTTGGTTGTAGGTTATGTGAGAGCTTGTTTTTTGCCATTGAGAAGGTAGAGAGAAAGTTGAGGAAAGTTGAGAGTTATAGAGCAAGGAGAGACTTGCTAAAAGATGGATAATTTGAAGAGGCATTTGTAGGCAAAGGAAGAGAGAAATTAGAAGAAGAGACAAGAAAAGTTTGATAGAGATATATCTAAGTTAAAGCAAGAGATGAAGAGATTTGAAAAAGAGTTCTAGGAATCCATGATGAAGATGGAGCAAAGGATTAAGCAATTGACAAGTTGGCGCTTGAAGATAAACAAAAGAGTTACATGGCCCATAAAGAAGATAGTGAAAAAGAGAAGGCACATGAAGATGAGAGAGGATGAAGCCTTTGAAGATGTTGAAGAAGAGTTCATAGAAGATGTTGAAGCCATTCTCAAGCATGAAGATGAAGGTGTGATAGAGGTAAAGGACCTGATTTCAAAGGGTGACGACATTGAGTTAGTGTCAAGATTGGAAGAAGAGATGATTATGAATGATTTGATCTTGGAGATTAACAAGGAGTTGGAGATAGATGGAGGTATTGTGGTAGAAATCATGTTTCATTTCTTTGTGTTACTAATCTTTTGGATAGGGAACAAGTCAAAGGTCAAAGGACAAAGGGAGAAACAAGGTATTGAGGTGCATCAAGGGGTAATGAATCTAATTTCAGAGGGAAATCAAGATAGGAAGCTGATTTGCATGGAAAAATTCAAACCAAAGGTAAAAATGAAGGTGAGTAGGAGAAAATTTAAGGTAAGTCAGTGGCAAAGCATACAAAGGGATGAAATTTTTTTGACAACATCAAAATTCAAGTGGGCTTGAAATCTTTTAGGTCAAGAGTATGGTGCAGGAGCACCTTTGCAAATCATGTTTCCATCATGCAAATTCTTGAAAAGTGATCAAATTTGATATCTTGACCTTGTAACAAGGTTAAATGAGTCATTTTGTACATCTTTAAGGCCACTTTATGTTTATTAGGTTCAAAAAACACAAAAACATGTAAAAGATGCAAAGTTTTCAAAAATATTGTAAAAGTTGCACAAAGTCACATTAAGAAGTTGAAAGGTCATTTTTAGTTTAGGCATTGGTAGTTGGAAAATTTTTAGAAGGTGAAAATTCAGTTGTAATGCCGTTATAAAGGCCTTGTAAACCGATTTTGAGGTGTGGGTGATTGGAGAAAAGAAGTTGAACGAATAAAGTTATTATTTCTTGCAATAAATCTAAAAAAACCTTTGTGTTTTTGCTGTGTATGGTCCTGTATGAGAAAGAGATGGTTTCAAATTGGTTGTAAGAGTTATATCCCTCAATCACCTTCCAATTCCTTTTTATTTCATGCAGATTGGTTAATTTTTGAAGAAGTTATGGTAGTTTTTGTAAATACAGTCAAAACCCTCATTAGGGTATATAGTAGATAAGAAAAATTGTTTATTTTCTTTTCAAATGGTGAAATCATTAGATTTTTGGTGAGATCATTCTCCTAAGGCCGTTATTTTATATTTCCATGGGTTTGGGCCTAAGGTGTAAAGTTAAGGGGATGAAAATTTGAATCTTTGACTGTAAATCTGGGCACTATTAAAAAAAAAAGAGTTTAGGAGGATGAATACCTAGGGTTTATAAAAAAAATTATGGAAATGGACATTTGAAGGTTTATTAAGCTTTAACAGTCATAATTTGACATGTTCCAAGTGGTGGTCAAGAGAAATAAATTTTGGAGATGGTTTATTCAATAAGCCTATTTGTGTTAAGCCCTAATTAGGCCTAATGGGCAACGATACAGTCATAGTTTGAATATTTATTTCCAAAATAACATGCGCTAATTTTTGGATATGATTTAAGAACCCTAAAGGATCACTCAAAAATCTCTTGACAGTTTTGGTTTGATGTCTTTAAGAAAATATATGGCTGACAGTCCTTGATGGATGGCTACAAGGAATGTACACAGTTTATGTGGAACAATGAATTCAGGGAAGGGGCAATCTTTCTAAGTGTTTTTTTTGGGGTGAGTTAAGATTCCTAAAGGATAATAAAGGCTTGATAAAATTGTTTTGGAACTGTGGAGTTAAAAACTTGAATGGTGCTATATTGAGTCATTGTTTTATGATGATTTATTGTGAACTTGAGATGTGTCATCAAATAAAGAATGTTTGAGTTTGTCAAATGAGATTGAGGCTCTAAAGAATTTGAAGATAAAGGTTAAGTTTTTGGGGTTAGTGTGTTGATAAATCCAAGTGTGGAGATATGAATGAAATATATCTTGAAAGGGTGAATTGTCTTGTAAAGTGGGGATGACTGAAACCCATTGTTGTGAAATATGTCCAACAAGTGAAATTGTGAAACCTTTGTCAAAGTGTTTTGAAGGTCATAAAGGGATTTGGAATCCTAATGGAGAAGCTTGTATTCATGAGAGTGATTTTTCTTCCTCTATATTGCATCATCATCAAAGCATTGAGTTGTTTCCACAACCATATCAAGAACAATATGTGCAATGTCAAGAGGTTTGATATCAAGATCAACAACATCAACAACAAACCCAACCTCCACATCTTGAAGATCAATCACCACATCTCAAAGATAAATCACCACAAGTTCAATTTAAAGTAAAAATCTCACAAGGTAACAAACAAAAATACACACTACTTGGGAAACCAATTGAATTGATCATGCAATAGTTGGTACAAGAAAATCTCATCAAAATCCCCATTTATGAAAATTATCAAGAGTCTCAAGTTAAACCACCAGGGTATAACGAGAAGCATCTTTGTGATTTTCACAAAATAAAGGGACACACAACATCAAATTGTATTCGACTCAAAAATATCATCCAAGACCTCATTGATAAAAAAATAACAACTATTAAGGACAATGATGAAGATTCAACCACTAGTGACAACATTGACAATCTCTCCACCACAATTGTTGAAAATAATGATCAAAATCTATCCATCAATGAGCACCTTGAAAATGTTTCTACCTCATCCGATGATCAACTCAACATACATCAAGAGTCACTTTTTATTCATAATCAAAACCCCTCAACAATATTCGAAAATGATTTGTTTGAAGGAGTGTTAGAATTATTTGATCCTATTGACATAATCCATGATCCATTGACCAATGATCATGTTGAAAACGTATCTACATCACCTAATGAGTTAGAGAACATATCTCAAGATTTTTTTCCAAATCATGATCAACATATTTTACCAAAGTCTAGTAATGGTCCTTTCTAAGGAAAATTGACATCCTTTGACCTCATGGTTACAGATACTAAAGGGATCCTCAACTCAACACTTGATCCAATTTCACTCAAAGATCAAGAGGATATTGAGTTGCCTCCTATGCCTAATAAAGACATCCAAGAACCCTTTGTAAGCAATCCATCCTTTGAAACTGACCCATGCCAAGAACTTGATCCAACGCATGTCAAAAACAATTCCAAACTTAATCAAGATCAAGAATTCATAACTCCAAGATACTATAATGATCTAATGGACACTCTCCTATCTATACAAGATGATCATATCCATATAGCACATACTCCTCCATTTACCCATGAGATGATTTCTTTGGATGGACATGTAGATGATCTTCATTCAAAACAAGAGTCTCATACTCTTGATATCATTACCAAGGAACAAGAGTCTCCTACTCTTAACATTTGTACACATGATCAAGATACATTTTTTTTTTTTAGAGATATCAAAAATGGGCATGAAGAAGGCTTCTAAAAAATTTGTGAATCAAAAACATCTTGTGAAGGCATATCAAAAATGAATCATGAGGAAGATGTTTACATGGACAGTGAATCATCAACACCTCTTTAAGAAGCATTAAAATCTGATATTTCACAAGTTCAAGCCAAAGATATGAATCAGGAAGTTATCCCACTTATGGAGGATCCTATCACTTATAAACTTGGATCACTTACCTTTTTTAGAGAAAGCCATCTTATCAATGAAGAAGCTATCACCTTTGAAGATCCACAATAGAGTAGAGAAGGAGTAGCACCTTGTTTCCAAGGTAAATCATATCATATTGCAAATAAAATGTTTCAATAGATGAATTATCAAGGCAGAGGATTAGGCCTACATGAATAGGGTATCCTAGAACTAGTGCAAATAATTGGCAATCCTAAGCATCAAGGTCTTGGTTATTCAACAATGAATGGATCTAAAGATATTAGTGATACCTCTATAATACTTGGGGCAACTTTATCTAGTGTAAACATCAACATAGGGAGCACGAAGAGTCCTTATGAGGAAACCAATGCCAATACTACAATCAACCACATCATGAATCTTCATCCACTGATCACCCCATCCAAAAATTGGGACCAACATCAAATGAAGAATGTGAATCAATGCAAGAAGAAAATCATCAAAGGAAAAGAAGCTGAGAAGCATAATGGACAAATTAAATACACATGGATACCAAAAAATACAAAGAAAGATTATCGAGGTATCAAACTCCATTAGTCAAAGAAACTATGGGGAAAAATAAAAAAGGGAAAATTATCCATCAAAGATGTCCAAAAAGACAAAAGAAAAGCTCTAAAAGCAACCTGGCTTAAAACCCTCTTACATCAAGCCGGTCCCTGAATTCCACACACACTTTCAGATTCAACCCATCATTGTTCATCTCCTAAGTTTAGAGTCAGTTATTCCAAGTTGTCAACCAGCCCATATTTTATTCCTAAACATAGCACTCCATCTCCATGCACATATCCCAATTCATACCGACCCTATATTACAAACCACCCCCTTATCATGAGGATAAGACCCCATCTGCTACAAAGCAACAATGTAATAATCCTGACAAAAGCTAACTCCCTGACATCAACAAAGCAAGATCGGCTGAATCCAAAATTCCAGATCCAGCTAATACATCCTTGAAAAACAACCTCTGCTACATTAAATCGATGAACACGGGCGACTTAAAATCTACATCACCAATCTTCAGCGGTGATCCGAATCCGCTGAATAAAATTACGCCCCTACCGCGAGAAATGGAAAATCGTAATTGAAAGAAAAAAAAAAGGATTGTAAATAGTAAAGAAAATTGTTCCTCCTTGAAAAAACCAATTTCACAAGAAGCGCTTTTTAGACTCCGGTACCATGATTTAAAACTGCAAACAAAAGCCGTGTTTAATCAAGAATCGGTGATGCACTAATTTAGGTGAAAGCATCTTATCCCATACATAATAAATCTAGCATCCCATCCATCTCATCCATAATAAATCCATTCATCCATGAACCATTTATCCAATCCATTTTCATTCATCTACATCCATCTTCAAAATTATCTTGATCTTGACAAAGTTTGGTGCACACTTTGCACTTGCTTATGGTAAACATCTTGACATGGGTCAGTTTCTATTGGATCCTATCTCAAATCTAACGTGCTATCCGAGCCATGAAGCATTGGTCCAATGACGTACTCATCTTCAAACACCTTTACCCTATCAGCAAGATAATACTCTTGGGCAACCCTCGCATGCTTACCACATCCATCCATCCACACACACCTATCCAAGTATCCAACCTTCCACAAGTATTCCCATACATCGCTAGACACCTGGGGCAAATATTTACAATCTCTTTCTGTTTCGAGTGTAATCTGATCTATATCTTCCAATCCTATGTGGTGATCTCAACATTAGAAAACATAAAATCAAAATTGTTCAAAACAATTTCCGTGAGCAAAAAATTCCAAATCACTACCCTAAATTTGATACATTTCTTTGATGAGAAGATGTTCTTATAAATATTTACCCTTCTAAATAAACATCAATCCAAACAATCAATATCGCTTACATCTAATTAGTACTCAATGTCAGACAAAATCATCTAAACCAACTTTTTGTTCCAAATCGCCTAAAATCTCGGATCAATCAAATCCAATCAATCCATCATCTCGATATCCTCCCCCAACCTTGTGTTGCTTAACACTATCCCAGATTTTTGTGTATCCTCAAACAATAAGACATCAGACAATCCCCTCAACAATTCCTTGGGATACCCTTTTCTCAATCCTTGTGTTTCTTAACACTATCCTTGCATTGTTGTGTATTCTCGACAATGTTCTCATCATAAATCCCTCATCATCTTCGGATATCCATCCTAATCCTCGTGTTGCTTAACATTATCCTTGCATTATTGTGTATCCTCAACAATGTTATCATCATCAATCCATCAATTAGATCAATCAACCTAGCTGAAAAATCCCAAAATAGAGCACTACATCATCACAAATACTCCAAATCACAAAATCATAAAACCTAAAAACATCCAAAAAACATAAATAATAACAAGTTAAAAGTCATAAACGACAAAACATGTTATCCGAATTTATGCCATCTCCTCCGAAGCTTAATGGTGGCAAGGCTAATCTCTTTGATCACCGAGACAAAAACACAAAAAATAAAAAACACAAAATCCAAAACATTCATAACTCGAGCAAACACAAAACATTGAAAAATTTGAAAATAAAAAATTCAGAAAACATTTTGAAAAAAACCCAAAAACAACCTCAACATTTGAAAATATTAAAAAAATTCAAATATTTGAAAAAAAATCCATTTGTCCCATCTCGCTTTCACCCGCAATAAACATTCACTCATAATAAATCAATCACCCTCAACCTTTCGTAAAATAGTCAGAAACAAGTCTAGTAGATTAAAAGTGAAAACTTGAGCATCAAGGTCTCAAGTATAGGTTAGTAGGTAAACAAGTTGGTCAACTCTTGGTACTAATAGCCCATCATCCAATCAATCCCAAAATCATCTGATAACATCATGTCCTAGTATGCATCCTCCCTACAATGGACATCAACATTAGACATCATCGAAGTTTAGTCTTGGCTAGCGGTATGAAGAACATTAGCTTGTTTGTTTAGTTGATCTTTGTATTGTTGACTTATCTTATTGCGCTCATTCCAACAACCTCTCAGTGATTTCCAAACAAAGGGATTTCGAGAGAAAGGAATGGGGCAACGTGTAATGCCTCGTCGCACAAACCCCAAAGGAACAACTAAAAATGCAACAATTTTTTTTAAAAAAACATAAGGAATGCACTTTAAGTTTTCCAACATAACCAATGTTTCAAGTTGCACATAAAAGTCCCTTGGGGTACACGAGGTGACATTACTAAACTATCCCATAACAAATTTAATAGATGAACATTAAATTGCCAATTACATATCCATTCATTCACACATCATCATTTAAAACATTCATTAACGATAACCAAAATGATAAGAATAATCCATATAAAACCATACATGAAAATACAATAAATTAATCATGAAGATATTAAGTAGATATTTCCACAGATACAACATAACATCAACAGTATGTACAAATGGTAGTTCAAGAATGATTTACATGGTATGATAATACATTACATTAGTTTGATAGTACATTTCAATGAATACATATACAAAATTACATCAATACATAGAATACATCTGGAGTACAATTATACATTTGGTAACATATGAATCCTGGATCAAACTGCATCAGCAAAACTCTACACTGAATGGTACAACTGCATCATAAGGGGACCCAACGGGGTGCATAGCACATTCCACCCAACCACCCCCGTGCTGGGAGTAAATAAGGAAGGATCCTCGACCAAGCACATCCAAACAATAAGACAAGACTAAACTCTAGACACGAAAAGCAAGAGACCACAAAGAAATATCTCATAACCACAATAACTCTACAAAACACAACAATAGACCACTTCCAGAGGATTTTGATAAAACAACTCAAAAGGAATGCTAGAGGAGAGTGTCATCGCATCCCCGTACATGGATTATCTAGACAACCTATCACAAGGTGCCGCCTCCATCTATGGTTATCCTGACAGCCTATCTCAAGGCGTCACTCCATAGGGTTACTCATGCAAAACCGTTAAACCTCTCGTGAGGACGATGCAACGATCATGCCAACCACGACCTTCTCAGCCCACATTTAGTCTATGATCTAGCACTAACAGGTGAACAAGGCATCCATAATTATCTTATTAATGTTTAACTACCCACCCCCTAATTAATTAATTAGGTTATCACTTATTACTCTAACTCTAACATGGGTTACCCTGACAGCCCCTTTGTGTGCCAACCCCCACATAGAGCCATTGTCCCTAGAACCCAAAACATAAAATCCAACACCAAGGAGTTGTACCACAAGAACACTGAACCAACAAATGGAACATCCGTGAGGAAAAACCATCTCGCCAATATCATATGAAACAACATCCATAAAAACGGTACAACCCATGTGTAGACTCAAGTCACAATTATATCCAAAAATAGGGACAAATATCAATTTAAAAGATCCAATATAAAACATTATTTTCCCCACCTCTGGAAGTCCCTAACCAACCACTTAAGCTCCTATAGAAGGATAAACTAATTCAAGGATTTTTCCCACAATACAAAATCCCAATTAAGAGAAAACCACAATTGACTCAAAGAATAATCTCGAGAATACACAATTACGTAAAACAATGCCATATAATACATTTCAATACACAATAATTTCACCAAGAAATAAATAAATTAACTTACTCGAGAATATTCAACTTAACTTAAATCACATAGTTAAATTCCTAATTTACTCAATTACACTCTAACATTGCAAATTTAACATTATCTAATTTATTCCATAATTTCCACATATATAACCATTTATATATATATATATATACATACATACATACATATATATATATATACATACATATATATATATACATACATATATATATATACATACATATATATATACATACATATATATATACATATATATATATGCTTTTAAGCATATATACATATATACGTATATATATAAATAAAACATCTATTAAAAATCATGCTTTTAAATCATATTATAAAAATACCTTTATACATCACTGTTATTTACAACAGTATATATATACATATATATTATAACATATATATATATATATATATATATAACATAATTAAAAAAAGATCAATTTTTTAAAATGAAGTAATTTGAAAACCCCATGCTCAGCATTGCATACTCCTCCCCATCTGAGGTCGGCAGCCTCTACTATCAACAAGGCCCAAAGAGCTTTTCCCGCCTACTATGTAATGCCTCTATGGTGGTCAAGCAGATAGCTCATACTGACAAGTGTGGGTGGTAACGGCTTCTACGACCACTCCAACTTTACATCGTAAATATAAATTTTATTTTATATTATTTTTAATTTATATCTATTCCATTCAAAATGCCAAACCCGAACTTAGAAACGTGTATGGATATATATATATATATATTTTCTTAACAAGGAAAAAATATGAAATATGTATATGTATATGTATATGTATATATACATACATATATATATATACATATATATACATATACATATACATATATATACATATATACATACATATATATATGCATATATATACATATATATATATATATATATACATATATATACATATATACATATATATATATATATATGAATTAATTAATCAACAGTCCAATTTTCTCCAACACAAAATAAATTTGATATAAAATTTCAACTTTAATAAATTGATTTTCTTTTCAAACAAAAATTTCACAACTAAATTCATTGAAGAGAATTTAGAAGCTTTCAAAAAAGATTTCAATAGAAGATTTAAAGGTTTAACACAAGCAAATTTTCAACAACAAAACCCTTTTTCAAAACAGAGATATTGATTTTTTGAATATGACAGCCATGATTTTTCGTTTCCCTTATAGACAATGAATTTATAAATCAAAAGAATTGATAATAAAAAAGAACATGGAGTCCTTCGTTTGATGTCGAATCCAAACATTGCAACCCTTCTTCCTCTTTCGAAAGCATATTTCCTTTGCAGTTCCCTCTCCAATTCCTTCTTTCAGCTACTTTTGGAGCAATATTATATTTTTCCTTCCAAGAACAATTTTTAATAGAGTAGCACACACATATATTTTCTTCAACCTTTTTGTTACTTCTTCCTCTCCAAAAAAAACCAAAAAATCATTCTTTGTGTGTGTAGAAAACTTCTCTCTTTCCACAATAAAATAAGGAAAAATAAATAAGATCTTTCTTTTTTTTTTCAAAAAATCCAACCCATCCATTGGTTCTTTTGATTGCTTTAAAAGCTCACACTTATCTCACAAATTTTAATTAAAAATTCATTAATTTCACATTTATCCTCACATGATATTATCCTTAGATTTTAAAATATTAATATTTTGATAAAGACAATTACAATTATCACAAACATTATTTATTTAAATTAATTACTCTATCCTTTTTAATTAATTGAATATCTTTTAATTTACAATATTTTAAATCCAACATTTAACTAAATTACAATTACATACAATTAATCATATCTACAAGATAACATTAATTAATCCCATATAAAATAAGGATAAATTAAATACCAACTATCCACAAATAAAATAAATGAACAATAACAATACTGAGACAAAGACAAGGTTAAGACCACGACACTGAAAGACTCACAACGAGGTGACAGACTTGGGATGGGGAAACTTCCTTATCAACTCCCTTTTTCAACATCATAAATTTTTGAATTTTGATCTCGGCAAGGTTATTCTTTGAACCAACGCAGCAGGTACATTGCTTCAAAGAGGGGAAAAATGTAGACTTGTAAATTATCCTAATTGATATCATTCACTTGATCCTAATTTACTAACACCAATTTTGCCTAAATCATCTCTCTACTAACCATTTAATCGAATAATCTTGATTTGATTAAATTCATCATAATTCCGCTGTTAATTAAATAAATCACTTTATTTGATTCGTTATTATCTTCTATTAATTAAATAAATCATTTTATTTGATTAATCCTAATTTTCCTCTTTTAATTAAATAAATCCCTTTATTTGATTAAATCATAATATTTCTTAGTGGGTGGTAGGGAGAGCACCCGTCCATCCTAGAGGAGGGGATGTGGAAATGATGCCATACTGTTTAGTGAAGTTGGGTAGTTTGGATGAGGTGGGAAGATTATTTGGAGTTTGCGGTGGTTGGAGACGTCATGTCCTTCATAGTAAGCGCAATGATGGCGAGGTGAGGTCGCCTTTTCTAAGGACAGCTAGAGTGAAATTGCTTGAAGGAATTAGTCCTTTCGGTAGGTTTTGGCACGTTTGGAGGTGGTGGCCAATTCATACTTGGCATTAATCCAAGTCGGGTTGGATTTTAGGCTGATGAAGGCATGCTTTTTTTCTCATTTTTATGTCTTTGGTTGTGGATGGTAAGCATTCTCTTTTTGGCTGTGTGGTCTGTGCTTGGGTTTCAATGGGCAAGTGCTTAAGGTTCGTGATAGAGGTGTTGGTGGATGGGTTGGCTAAATTTGGGGCAGATACCTTGATTTATTTGCAGTTGTTGGCTTGTCAAGCTTCATTTAGAGAAATAACGGACCAACGCTTGAAAAGGATTCTTATTAATAATGATCCTTTGGTGGTGGTGGTAACCAAAATGATCTTGGGTGTTGAGCATTTGTCGAACAAGGAATATGGAAGATATAATCTACATATTTCATCACAGTTTCTGGCTTCTCTCCTGGATATCTAGGTTGATAAAGTTGAGGAAAAATTACTGCTTGAAAAAATGTTTAGGGAGGATTTGGTGGAAGGGGTCGAGGATGTTTTTAGGGTGGTGGTGGTTGGTAGAGGCATTCCACGTCCTTGTGACTTGGAGCTCTTGTAGGGTATGTATGAGGCTATTAAATTGTACCCATTTCTTCTTGATTTGAGTAAGCCCGACCTCATGAAACATAGGATGGTTGAGGTGGTGGCAGTGGAGTTCTTAAATAAATTCTTTGGGTTGTTGGCAGTTGGAGGTATAGAGTGGAAGAAATATTTCCATGAATTTGCAGAAATGAACCATTTTCTGTAAGTCTGGTTTGGTCAGGCTTTGGTGTCGTAGGTTAGGTTTCTTCTCTTTTAATAGTTTGGACTTTGCTCTGGTTATGGTGATGGCATGTTGGCCGTTTTGGTTTAAGTATGGTTTTAGGTTTTTTTGGATGGGCTAGTTGGTGGTGGTTTCTGGATAGTTTTGGTTTTTTGGCTTAATTCCCGATGATTGATGGAGGTTTATTATCCTACAATGGCAAATTTCTATAGTTGAAACTTTTTATTTCTATTATAATATAAATCTAATCTTGCGTATCAAAAAAAAATCATAATCTTTCTTTAATTGAATAAATTAACATTTATTTGATTAAATCTAACATAATCCCTTTTAATTAAATAAATCAAACTTTATTTAATTAAATCTAATGTCCATTATTCCTCCCATTTGATTTAAATAAATCCAAAAATATAAATCAAGTGTCAAATCAAGCTAATCTCCATCTAAGTTAATTAAATCCTAATTAACTCTAGCTCTAATCCATCAAATCCTCTAGATTTTGCAACTTGTGCAAGTAAATCAATTTAATTGATTTATTAATTCTTCTATTTCATTCAAAAAGGCATCTCATTAGAATATTCTCTCCATTTGAAATCTCCCTCCCAAAAGGACTTGTCCTCCAACATGGCATTTAAGCCTCTTACAAGTCCTTTTTCTTGAGCCAAGTGGCATTAACTCCTCTTCCACATCTTCCTCCACAAGCCATCTTTCAAATTTCAAATTTCCACCTAATTGCATTTATCATGCACACTGATCAAAATGTGCTCCACCTCTCTTCAATAACATGCTGACAAGTGGTACTTTGTTATTGGATCATCTTTAATCCCACATTCTTCATGTTTTGCATTCCTCCATCCTTCTTTCCTATAAATAGAGGCCTTCTCTATTTAATTTGGCATCCACAATCCATGTAAGATCATTATGCTCATTTGAATCCACAATCATCCACAACTTTATGCAAAGTCATTATCTACATATTTTATGCAAGTTCATTCATTTTTCATCAAGGTTTTCATAACATTTCATCACCATAGCTAAGGTTATTGCAAATTTCATCAAGGATCAATCATTTATCATCAAGCTTGACTTGGAATTGGGAAAGGGCTATTTTCCACATCAAAATAACACCAATTCCCCCATGGGATTGAGGGTTTGAATGTTTTGGATAAGATTACTTAGCTTTCAATAGATTTTATTTGATATTCTCTCTTGTTTTATTGTTCATTTCATTTCAATGAATTGCATGGGGAATGATTGTTTTAGATGTGTTTGATGACTAACATTGTATTTTTTATCCATTTTTGAATAGGTCTAGACCAAGCATTCACAATATATATATAGTCAAATGCCGAGTAAAGACATAATGCGTTTCCACCAAGTACCAAACATAAAACATCGAATTATATAATCGAATCCCAAATATTAATTATATCCATCAAACTTTAAGTGCAACACAAAGTACCAAATGATAAGAGTAGTAGACAATAGCGACCTTATACATGTTTGCATGTTTTCTATAGGTAACTGATCCCTTGGTAAACTTTTTTGTTAATACTCAAGATACAAGATGGTTAAAAATTCATGAACGGTGAACATTTAAAGGAAGTCGCTCATTTTGTAGCAAGGTCATTCAATAATACCAAAAGCACATGAATTGAGGAGATATCTATTAATTTCAGACACCTACTTTATTGATGCAACATTGAGCTTGATTCAGAACAATTATGTTTAGTTATTGATGGAAGACTAAAGAATTTACTTGACAAAATATATTGGAATTTCCACCTAGAGGAGTACAAGTGACGTACATACTCATGGATCAATTTTATAAAGCTTCTAAATCAACTTAAATGGAGATCAAGATAAAGTATAATTCAACACTTTAAATTCCTAAGGGTGTAATACATCCAATCGCTCATAAGTGAGCAGAATATTTCATCAGCATGAGACCAAATTTTGCAATAATTCAGGAAGCTTCAAGAGAGTAGTTTAATTGAACAAGGCTAAGTGCAACTACATGAAAAAGGTAAGAATAATCCATAATTTCTATTTGAGACTGATAAAGAAAGAATATAAGTTGCTCAATTATTTAATTATTGGATTTATTGGGATCTTGCATATTAGAGAGGACGCTTATATTTGATAACTGATCAAATAGAGAAACAATTCCAATGAAGTTACAAAATCTCATGAAAGAAAAAAAAACAATGATACCAATAAGTGAATCAAGCACAACAATGCTAATGCAGAGTTTAAATCGCTACACATAACATTGTATGCACTGAAGATCTCTATTTAGTCTTTCGATTTGCGATTCATGCCCTTGAGTTCTTTCGCAATTTTTACTAATTTTGTCTTTAGTTCGACCTTTATCTAATTCTGTTTTATTTTAATAACATTCCTTCATAGTTTTTCCTAGATCGACTTCAATAAGTTAAATAAAAACCAAAATATAAATCCATTCATATTGTTCTACATATTAGAAACAAAGATATATTTTACGAAGATGCAAATATGAAGTACCTTTATTCTCAAATCGAATTGATGTGAAACTTTCAAGAAAGTGCACTTGGTGGTTGTAAGGACAAATATCTTAGCCTCACCTTCATTGAAATTGGGTCTCATGGATTATCGAGTTATGCAACAATGGATTCAATGAAAAGGATCATGAAACCCTCATATAGACAACATCGATAGATGTAAAGCCACATGCCACGTCAACTCACAAAATTTTCTCGACCTAAACTAAGAATAAGACTATAAATTCGTTTCCTCAAATTGATTTGATGCAATGCCTTCCTTCGCCTATCCTTCTACGTTCCTCCCTTTTGAGAATCAACAATGGAATGCAATTGTTTTACAAAAAATTTCTTGCAGACAAATTACTTCCCTTCCCCCCCAAAAAAAATGAATAATCAAAAAATCTCTCAAAAGGATAATTATTTACAAAAGGAAGGC
Source organism: Sequoia sempervirens (assembly GCA_007258455.2). Taxonomy (NCBI): domain Eukaryota; kingdom Viridiplantae; phylum Streptophyta; class Pinopsida; order Cupressales; family Cupressaceae; genus Sequoia; species Sequoia sempervirens. The sequence goes on along the minus strand of VDFB02058242.1, from coordinate 667,788,929 downwards.
TATCCGTTTTCAAAACCAAAAATCTAATAAAATCTCTCAAAATTCCCAAGAAAGCATTAAGTTTCTTTTTCGACAGTCTATTCAGAGTTGTGCATGCACTTGCATGAAAACCTTTCTATCTTTTTTTTAATATTATTTTTACTATTTATTTATTATAACATTCCTTTACAATTTTTTATTTTATTTTATTTTATTTTAATATTACACTACACACTTAATTTATTGTAAACTATAGTTATGAATAAATATTTATATCAATTTATCAAAATACTTTTACTTAATAATTTATTTTAATGAATTAAGTAACAAAAACAACATTTATCCAATAAATTTTAAATTAAACAAACCAAATGTCAAACAATTACCTAAACCCTAACCAGGGTCAAAAAATAAGACCAACTGACCATAGACAACACATACACACTGACAAGGTATCAGACTAGATTCTCATCCTCTTTCAAGGATGATGGCTAGGGTAGGAGACCAAGTGTTATTTCTGATCAACTTATGCATTGGGTTTAAGGCACACTCAAACCTACCAATTCAGGTGGAGTCGATGCCTAGTACCTGCAACTTGTAGCACACAAAAATATTTTCACATATAGATAATCACCACATACCTAGTGAAAGGAAATCAAAACATTGTAGGTTTCTCACAAGTGAGAAATACAACATCCTTCCCTTCACACCTAAATAGCATTTAAAAGCATCATATGATATATCAAAGAACATCTCGTAACATCAACAATCATAAACCATTCCAAAATAAGGTAACACATTCTATTTATAGCATATGAACATAATTATGTCATAATCATCATCTAACATAGTAACATATTGAACAAATGTCATTATAAAATTTCCTAACCACAAGCAAAGAGTACCTTAAAACACAAAATAAATCCACTAGCAGCATAAAAGGTGAATCACGGAGGGGCACTACATATCATGTATATACAATCAATGCCCCCCCATATGAGGGAAAGAGAGAGACTATGTATCTCACCCACAATGTGTAATCGCTTGCAAAAATGGTAAGTACCTCAAAACAAAACATAATCCAATGTTGAAAAACAACTTGTCTCCCATTTGGAAGAAACAAAACCAAGTACAAATGTAGGAATGCTTCCCACTCCAGATAGGAATTGAAAGAAAGAAGCATGAAAATTTATGATGGGGTAAAAGCACAAAGTTGTGTCACACTTTCAACCAACTTATCAGCACAACCGAATTTAAGTATTTCTAACTAAAATTCAATTTTGGTCAAACATGTGATCTAGTAAGATTCATTCTAGCTAAGTTAGCTACTTCCACAACTTTTTCAACTAAAATTGTTGGTTAAAAATATATGGAGCACCACTTTGAGTCCAATTTACCAAAAAAATAAAGTTATTTGAAAAGCTTGAAGTTTCAATAACTCCTACTAATGTAAATACATTTTTAAAAAAAATATAAAAATGCCCTTTTGTAGATCCATAAGTTTAGTTTTCAAAAATATATTTATTTAGTAGTTTAATTATTATTTATATTTTATTTTTTATTTTTACTAAAAGTAGGTTATTAGCACAAAATATTAGGTTGATTACCATGCCAAGGAAAAATACTAAAACTTATTAATTTTTTTTTTTTAAATATGATGCACTTGATAATAGAATCTATTTCAAGATGGTATAATTTTTTTTTCCATTTTAGATAAATATTTAATATAAAAGTTGACGTCAAACGGAAACAACTATTTTTTGATTCACACACATTTCAATATTTATTTAAAAATATATTTATCGAAATTGAAAAAAAATATATCCATGCAATAAAGTTTCAAGGTATAAATACATAAAAAAAAATTGAAAGAAAAAAAAAATTACTATAAAAAGTTTGACGTCTCATGCAACTTCATTTTTTAGCATTTTATCAACAACTAAATTATAGTGTTAATTTATTAAAAACCAGTTTAAAATATATATATATATATATTTAAAATAAAAACATTAAATATACTAAAAAATACATATTTTACTAGTTTACATCATTTCAAAATTCAAAATATATATATGCCACTTTTTAGTGATTCGAGTTTAAAAGTTGGATCAGTGTTGGCCATTTCCTTTATAAAGTGTGACACAACTTTATGCTTTTACCCGATGATGTCTTTGAAATCTACTCATGTGTCACCAAGATCTTGGAAGATGATGCCACAAAACAATCAAGAACATGCCCAATCACAATAGGAGGTGACAAACAAGGTACCACTAGAAACTGATTTTGAACATTCTCTAGAGACTGAGATGGAGTGACAACTTTTGTACCACAAATATCATCAAATAGGAGGGATTTCCATCAAATGTGTCTTCCAAGTTAGAAATGTGAGATTCCATGAACAATGAACCAATTTCTAACAAATATGAATCCCAATTAGGAAGAAAATGAAATACTTGTTGTAATGAATCACTGGATGTTCTCAGTGAATCATCAACACAAGATGAATGGTCCTATTGAACAAGAATGATAGGAGCCTCCATCAATGACTCTACACAATGAATCATTGAAGGTGAAGGTACATCAACTATCCTTGATGGAGAAGAAGGAGCATCTGAAGAACCCTTGTCATCCTCATCTAAAGACTCAAAGTATTCCAAAACTTCAAACTCCTGCATAGTAGCGTGATCATAGGGTATCCTGTCTAAAAAATGAAGAGGCACAAGACAATCTGAAATAGGATCTTCTGGGAATATCTGAGTATTAGGATCTCCATGTATTTCCCAAATTTTAGTCCAAAGAATATGAGGACACTCAAAATGATCAATATCATTCAAAGTGGCATCATCAATATGCATTGCAATTACTCCTAGGAAATAATCCCTTTTTCAATTCCATGCAAATTTCTTACTATCAGTACCAGTAAGGGGAACAATATTATATAAATGTGGCAACAAATGAAGCCATCTAAGATGTTTTATGATACCATGTCTCCATTATTTATAGTTTCCCCTTTTCAACATAATCACAATAGGATGAAATGAAAACCCCATAATCAACTATGACAAATCTCCAAGAATACAAAGACATTATCCTTCAACAACAATTAGAAACTCCCAAATATTGCAAATGCAGTCTTCTCAAAATACTTCAGGAAGCAATAATGCAAAAAAGGGTTGAGAATTTGAAAAAAATTGAGCAAAAAATTAAACACCTTACTGGGTTCTCACACTAAATCACCAAGCCAGATCTCAAATCAACTCACCAAGAAACTCCAAAGAGCACATAAGCAAGATAACCTCATGTGAGACTTGCTCACACTAATGAAAGACATTGCAACACTATTAGAATAGCAAAAAATTACACCATGCTGCCAATGTGGGATAATGCTTCCTAAAGACACCTTCAAAAATATTGGGCCCTCCTCTACTTCACTCTGCTTGAAAACCCTAAATTGAAATATTTCAGAGAAAACTTTATAAAATATAAAGTTTGTCAATTCCAAAACAAATGCCTTCAATGCAACAAAATTGGTCTCCAAAGAAGGAAACATGCCTAATCAAGAGAGGATAAATCCTTGCCAATTGATGGTGAGAAAAAATTGGCCTTCCCCTCACAATAGGAAATTTACCCACCAAACAAATGCCAACAAAGAATGGCCAAAAATTGCACCACCTTAAGCATAAAACATAGGTTTCCAACAGAGGAACACACCTTCTCAATGAATTTAGTCTTCAACCAGAGAAATCACGCCACCGAAACTAAAATTTTTCATTCAATATTGGACATGGATGACCTCAAGTTTCTAGTGCCTCTATGCAAATGAATTTGGGCTCTCTAAGAGGTAAATCAACCTCTTAATGTAACAAAATTGGGCCTAAAATGCAAACAAATGCCATTGAATCGAGGTTTCTCAAATTTGAAATTCCCAAAAAAGAAAAATCATAGCCTCTAGATGGGATATGTGCCCTCCAAAAATAGAAATTAAGTTGGTGGATAGACTCGATCCTCCATTAGCAATCTCTATTGTATTCAAATAATCTTCCACCAACATTTCAAATGCATGGGATGAACACACACCGATAGCAGTCTTTGTTGGGATATGAGCCACCTACCAAAGGATTCACTACTCCAACAAGACGGTCACCTATTGGCATCGAAATGAACATCAACAGAGCCAACAATGAAGAATGCAAACCATACTATGTAAAATCCCCTAATAAGAATGCTCTGAAGTGGCTCGTAATTGAGAATAAGTAAAAACTCTAGAAAATTACGTTAATAATCCCATAACTTCCCAAACTCTTCATTCTATTAGTTATCATTGAACCTTCATAAAATATTGTTGACAAACAGAAAGCAACAAGCCATGAAAATCGTTCCCAAAAATCACGAATAGCAAAAAAATGAAGTAATTGGAAATGAGGCAACTTTGAAATTTAGAAAATTTCAAATTCTGAATAATCTCCAACAAATAAATGACCTCAAACACTTTTGATGAAAACTCTCATGGGAAGGAGTGCAAACTAGGTGGCTCTGATACCATGTTAGAGCAAATAACCAAGGAAAATCATTTGCAAATAAATCCTCCACAAAATATGAGAGAAGCAAACCATGTTATTTCACGAGAGAAAATACATGAGATGAGATATATTACACAATGTACAAAGTTCCTTATAAAGGCGTGAAAATATATGGCAGGTGTAAAACTACCCAAAACAGGGAAAAACCACCCAATTAAATAAATGCAAAACTAATGCCTAAGTAAACTTAAGCATAAATGCAATTTACTCTAACATGAACATACTAGATTATCAACAAATATTGAGTGATGTAAGAAAATTGTTGAGAGTAGATAATATCTCCTACACTTTGGGATTAGCTAGAATCAAGAGGGTGTTCCCAGACGTAATATTTAATAATATTAAACATAAATAAAGGTATGAAAATAGGAAAACTTGTAGCAGTATCCAATATACAATTGGTCCCAAATTTTATCACTAAGTAGAGGGCTAACTTATTGCATACATAACTTCTATTAAAGATGATGAAGATGTGCAATACATTATTCTCTTAGATGAAAAATGTTATGGATCACTTTAGATGTCTCCCATGGGTATAATACTGAATTATGAAGTGAATATAAAATAGGTCTTCCTACTCCTACTCTATTGATTTCATTTTAATGTGCATGGAAGATCAAACACTTCCAAAAATAGTGCCTTATATTGATTTACATATTCACAGTTACCAAAAGACACAACACATATAAATGATAAAATAAATATGATATTTGACAATGTAACATGCTTAATAATTCCTCTCCAAACTTCTAAAAACTCATATGTACTATTGGAAAGATCATTACAAATAACATCTACAATACATTAAAGTGTTACAACACTTATCAAACCAATATTACATTCACACAAGAAAGAGTGGCCAGATAAAACCATACACTAAGAAGAGCGTGTCACACTTCATATATAGTTCCCTTCCCATTTTCACCTTGTTAATATGATATTTGTGTTTTAGCTTCACAATTTCTTCATGATTTTTGTGGTGATTATTTTATGGATTTGATTGGTGTGTATGAACCACCACATGCTTGAGATGAGGTTCCTCAAGATGTCGATTATTGGAATTTTGTATATTTATATGTTTGGATATATCAATTTGCTTCAGTTCAGTGATATGCATTATTTATAATATGATTAAATGTAATCTTGATTATTAATGTTTAGAAGAAATGATTTATATGATAGATGTATATATTTTATTTTATGATTATGCTATTGGACCCTGTTGGGATGATTATGTTGTGCTTCAGCTATATATACATTGAGCAAGTCCCCTTGACGTGTGTTGAATGGTTACATGTATAGGTTTATTTCTCCACCTAGCTACACAGGTCCGAGTTATTCCCAAAAAAGGTTAATTTAGAGATGTCATGTTGGGCCTCCCTATCCATTCCCTGGTCATACTTGAATCAAGTATGATATGTGTCATATTTGAGCCTATATGAATCCAAATCAGATTTAGGAGTTATTCTGGAATCTCTATGTGTCATGAATGACTAGTGGATGTTTGATTTAATGAATGATTTAAATTCCATGTTTTTGTAAATGAAATATTAACAATTTAAACGGTTCTTATTTATAATTAAAATATTCTCTATTTTTTTGGAAAAAGGGGAAAATAGAATGAGAGTGGAAATCAAGTAAACTATTGCTTGATTATATTGTGAAAATTCAGTGGGTTGGGAATTGTGAGTTATGTTTGATTTAATTATCCTGATTGAATTCTAGGTTTTGTAAATTTAAAAGAATATATGCTTATGTGAATTTAAATCAAGAATTCAAAATGAAATATGTTAGTCAAGAATGAATTTAAATGTGTATTGGGATTTTGGGGAAAATGAAGGGGGTTACAAATTTAGAAATGGAAAATGAATTTTATTTTGGTTTTAGTTTGAAATTGGAAATGGGTAAAAAGGAAAAAGGGGTGTATTTTTTATTATGTAATTTTATTTTGGAAGAAATTTTGGGAGAGAAAATATCCCTCTTTTGGGAGAAAATTATTTTGTTGATTAGGAATGCATTCAGTGATGGAATTCAACGAGGTCATATTACTCAGGTTAGGAATTGGTAGGGGATTGTTCTTGCTAGTCCTTGCGAGCTTTCATTTGGCATGCATGATGTGTTATGTATTCCAAAATTTAACTGTATGAGGCATTTTGTTTATTTTTTTTAACTCAACCAATTTATTTCAAATTTATATATTGGAATAGAATTGGGGGAGTGTAGACACCTCCCAACATAATTCATTTTGTAAAATATGATGCATGTTTATTTGTTTTAAATTTTTTTTTTTTTTTTCCAAATGTAGGGTTATAATGCCCAAATTTTTGGGATAGGTGTGAAAAGTGAATTTAATGTGAAAAGTGTGCTTTTGGGTGTATTTAGAGAAAAAGGGTATCTTTAAATTTTTGAATTTTAAAAAATAAATTTTGAAAAATAAAATTAGAAGAAAAATTTAATGGAGGATTTGGGAATTTTCTAGTTTTTGGCTTGCGAATATATGAAGAAAATTTGAATTTTTTCACAAAAATGAATGTTTTTTAATATTTTGAAAAGATGGTACTTCATGAAATGTGATAATAGATGTTGTGGAAACACATAATTGAATTTGCAAAAAAGTTATATTTTTGAATTATTTTATGTGCCCATTCATTGGAGGATGTGATGAGCTTAGGGCGTATGTAATAAAGAGAGTTATGGGAATGGATCCCAACATGTCCCCAACCCAAAGTGGCAATTAGGTGGATCACAGGTGAGGAATTATTTAATCAAGTGATAACTAATAAAACATGGGTAATTAATTATCCAAGATAATGGATATCCCTCTCATGCCTTGAATGCTCGTATAGGCTAAGGATGATGGAGGAAGACAAGCCACTCAAGGAGAATAAGACTTGTAATATAAATTAACCTCATTTGTATGAGAGGATACTCAGTTCCATGTTGAGCATCATGTGAGTATCTGTGATGGAATTCCCTCTCTTGCTCTCTAATATCTAACCCTACTATAATTGAGTAGTACCCGAAGGATGATGTATTCCCTTCCATGTGATTTGGTTATGTGCTTGGTGAGTTTTCCCAAGGATGATTCTTTGTATGAAATTTTTGAGTTGTCCCAATGCGGATTGTGATATGACATTGGTGAGGTTTCCCAATGCGGTTTATCTTATACCATTTGTTATTATACCAAGTGATTATATGTATTGGATCCATCTTGAGATTTTGGTTAAGTATTTTAATATGGTGTATATGTTGATTATATACTTTGTGTATGGGGTGTGTGTAATCCCTATCCCCATGTGTTTGGTGTGATTGTTGTGATTGTGGCTCGTGTTACTATCTCCTAGCACAGTGGAAGTGGATCTTTTGATTCCACAAGGTCAGGTGGCATGGTAACCACCATTGGGGACCGAAGGCTCGAGGATCGAGCTTGAGTTTGATACCATGTTGTAATAAGTTTACCTTATTCTATTAATCAAGTATAAAATTTATATGTAAAGGATGTTTCAGTCCTATTGTTATAAATTGTAACATTTGATAGTGGAAAAAGGGTATTGGTTTAATTGTGCATCTCAGTGTTGGAACTGAGCATGATACTTTATGGTTTTCAATATGATAATTTGAAAAGGATAAAATGAGCTTAGGAACATCTCATTTGGTGCTTAAAATGAATTTAAGGTTCATCTTTCACAATTGAGTGGTCCGGTGTTGTAACTGAGTGGCCTTGTCTTCATTAGATTAACCCAACCCGTCCAGAAAGTATACAAACACTATTTGGGTGGCCTAGTAAGTTTGGGTGATCCTGTAGAATTTTTGGGTGGTCTTGTACCATGTTTTTAGTGGCCTAGTTATCAGGTGGGTGATCTGGTTTGAGCATGCCAAAAATTGCATTTTTTGTCTATCTTTGTTTGGAAGGCCTTGTCTTCTGTTTGGGCAGCCTTCCCATACAAAAAATAGAATGTAAACCCTCTTAACCATGTATATATATTTTTTAAAGCCTAATTCCATTTTTGAATATTTTTTTCCTTATAATTTTTCTATTATGGCATTTTAGTCATTTGAACCTTCAAAAACTAGTCAAATTTTCTCTAACTTTGAACATGATCTTTCCTCTAGGTTTTGGGTCTTCGCATGGGGAAAACATGCAATTTTTTTTTTCACCATGGTCTTGTGGTACTGTTAGTACCCTTACCTAGTTATCAAGTGTCATAAATGAGGATTTATGTCATCTCTTTGCTCTTTTTGCGTGCAACCTCCCGAAATGACTCAATTAGCAAACTTAAGGTTAGGGAGAATGTTCTTCTAGTCTTGTGAAGACTTGGGAAGCTTGTAATCCTTCTTTTTTGGCCTTTTTGGTGTCATAAAAATTCCTCATATGGTATGGGGCATTTTGGAGTAGTATTATTCTATTGGTGTTTTGTCGTGTTTGTGATGGGATGTCTTGGGACGAGTGAGGTTGTTTGGAAGTGACTTGTCATCATTCCAGTTAGTGGAAAGTCTTGGTTTGAAAACATCATGTGAATGTTTTCCCCTATGTTTAGATTTTTTTAGTGTGTTTGGATGTGGATTGGAGGTTGATGATTGCCTCATCCTATCCTAGTGTGGTGTTGCAAGAGAATTTGATCATGGTTTAGTAATTGATCATCATGTAGGTGTTGTCCCCTCTCTCTCTCTTGTATGTTCATAATGGTGGATTTATCCCACAAGTGGTTAGTCTTCTGTTGTTTCCACCTTGCTCATGTAATTTTTAAGTACCTTGTTGTCTCTAGAATTGTGTCATTATGACACTTGTTTTCATGTTGTGCAAGTGTGACATGTAATTGCTGCATTATTGGTGTTGTCCTTGTTTCAAAAAAAATATTCCATCAAGTTTTTTTTAGCATTTTAGCTTGGGCATTACATCATCTCTTATAATTTTCCCTAAAATTATACAACTAGCCAAGGAGATATTCAGTTGCAAACATCTACTACAAGATATCTTTGATTTCATGATTTATAGAATGAGCTACTCTAATGATGACTAAAAATAGAAGGATTGAAACCTTAGATTTTGCATAGTGTTGAAGTCACATGGAAATGGAAAAATGAAAAAAAATTATTTTTAAATAAATAGTATATAGCACTTTATTTGGTCAATTAATCCCTTAAGTAATTAATTGAGGATCAAATGTTAGCAAGGAAATATGTGGAACAAGTTGAAATCCCATGATATTTATTGAAGTAGAATTCTAAAGCTTGTCTGGAAAACATTCATATTAGAAATAAAACCATTATATTAATGGTGTCATGGAATTCTCATCCTACACTTTTAAAGTTATATGTGAAGTCATGAACTTGAAATGAAAAACTTTTTTGGAAAGAAAACTCTCTTGGATTATTTTTGGTGTCAAATATAGTTATTGCTGGTGCTTTGGATCATGCAAGGAGGTAGGTGGTAATTAATAATGAAAAATGTGAGAGTTGTAGAGTTTTGAGGGTTTAGGATACCTCATAAGCCATACCATTTGTTAAGGATTAGGTATCAAGAGCACACCATATCTTATGCCCAAAGTTAACAATAAAGGTATATTCACATATTCTCCTCTAAAAGGATACATGAAGGGAAATATTAGGAGTTAGGGATTTTTTTGGGATACTAAGAAACTCGTTGCACAATGCATGCAAATAAATATAGGTCCAAAATTGTGAACTAGATAAATTAATGTAATAGAAAATTTCTAGGAGTTAGGACTTGGGAACACTTTACAACCTTTTCCAAAATTACCATATTAGATTCATTCTTGCATCTTTAAGTATACAAATTATATGTAGAGTAATATCAAGAGTTGATGATCAATGATATCAAGGAATCAATATTATAAGTTATGTTGATAAAGTGATGATTGAAGTTGCAAACCTAAAAAGTAGCACACTAAATAGGATTGAGAATACATCACACCTCATACCACAAGGGATGTGAATAAGAATATTATTTAAACGACAACTTTGAAAGGTAACACAGTGTAAAGTGTTAAAGTGTGAGGGCTCAAAGAAAATATTTCTAGTAAGAGAAAGTTTGAAACTCTAACAAAGAAAAGGGAAGGAGCATGGATCAAGGAGAAAGTATGCTACGAATTTGAACAAAAAACCTCCATGCTTATAATTTTTTTCTACATTTGTAACTTCCAACACATGATACACACATGGGGGGTGATGGAGAGAAAAACCTAGGAAAATTTTGCTAAAAGGGGAAACATTTGAGGATATCTCCAATTTATTATCTATGATGGTAAAATGAGTCATAAATGCACAAAGGATATGGGACTCAAGAAATTTTTGGCTCTATTAGATTAAGCCCCAATATTGACTCTAGTTGGGGACATGCATATCTTGTAAACATAAAAATAACCTAGATCTCTAGTAGCAAACCAAAAAAATGGGACACAAAGAGGGGACCAAGATAATCACACTTCATCATGACCAATAGGGTTCACAATTGCATAAAGAAAAAAAACACACAACATAAAAAAAATATGTACAAGGTAGGAGATCATTACTTATAAGAAGTAATGCTAATCCATAGAGCAATGAACCAACAACTTCGCATGATACCAAGTTATTTTTATGGGATAGTATACACTATCATTATTTATTTTACTAACCTTATAGGGCCATGCTACACAATATTCTATTGTCCATTACAATTATTTGAGCATCATCCCACTATATATTCTTTCTATCATAAACTAGTATGTGTCAACACATACTTTTAGGACTACCAATCAAGTGTTTCTTTTTTATAAAATTAATTACAATTAGGGTGATGACTCATGTACTTAAAAAAAAACTATCCCTATACCTTATATCATTCTATAGGTGAGAAAAGGTGGATAAAAGCTTGAAAAGTTTCTCATTGACTTCCATTACATTCATACTTTCACCTTTCTTGCATGTAAGAACCCAACATCATGTAACACCATATGCACTATATGTACCAAGGTGATTGAAATATATCAAATTATTGATGAATTAGCTTAAATGAGGTCCTATCAATAGATTCTTCAGACAATCTCTTATCAATCCATGGTGCATACCTCCATTTCTCATTATGTAATGACTTGTTAATTAGTATAATTGGTTGCTCATACCCATATTCACTCTTTTTAAGCATGATAGTATAAATAGTATATGATGAATATATAAAGGAAAATCACTAAGAAGCCTCATAAATCTCTATACTTACCAAGACCAATGCATGCTAAAGATCTTCCTTAAGTTGAACATATGCATTAGTTGACACCTCATTCTTTGTGACTATTTTCTTGTTCATTTCCAATAGGATAAATGAAATATGAAGGATCAACAATTTCAAGATCTTCACTATTTCCATACCTACTAAGAAGGTTAGGACTAACATCAAAGGATGTAATTTCATTTGAGGTCTCATAACTATCCTCCTTAATGTGTAGTTTTTTCTCTTCCCTTTGTTAGTTGACCTCTTCATATGGTAGGTCCATTTGAAAATTTGGGAATATTGATTAATTTTCATAAAGAGTGCATGACATGACTTGAATACAAGAAGGAACACATGGTTCTTTCTTCTTCTCATTGTATACACATTTTTCTTCCAGTGACTAGGACTAAATTGGCTATTCCTTATCACTTGGATCTTATCCTTTTGGAGCATCATGTTCATGATATTGTAGCACCCATTTCTTCTTCAATTCTTAGTATTGCACTAGATTCTTCATCCAATCACCTTCTTAGTATAACTATTGTTCCTTGTGTCAATTTTTTCCTTTTCTTCTCCTTTCTATCATATATATTATTTTCATTTTATCTACCAACTATAACATTACCTCGTGTATACTCAATTTCATATCTTATCTAATATTCATTTATAATGTTCACTACTATTTAATCTACATGGTTGTGTTATTATCATTTGATGTATTGGAGTATTAGGATAGTTGTATGAGTTCACTTAGATATTCAAATTGTGACTAGGCAACTCATATTGATCTAGGCTACCACTGTGTTCACCTTAAAAACCCTGATTACATGTACCATAATTGATATATTCACCTTATTCCTTGAAATAATATCCTAATGCATTATACTAACCATCTTCATCTTTATAGAACTAAAATCAATCTTCCTTATAAGGAAGTTCTTTCTCTTTGCTTATTAAGAGGGCCTATGCATGTTTGATTTTGATAAATTTTCCTCATTTTTCTTATCAATAAGCCATTCATTAATTTTTTTTTCAAAACCCTTATCATTATAATATTATTCCTAATCATAATAAGGGAACTCATACTTGTTAGACACATAGGACAACTAAGAGGGGGGGTGAATCAATTGTACATTAAAACAACCAAACCCTCATTAAACTTCAAACCCTTATTATGCATCAACATGAATGTAAACTAATGAAACAAACAAATCCACAACCATACACCATAGAAAACTAGATTTATGTGGAAAGCCCTAATCATAGAAAAGCCACAGTGAGGATTAACTCACATATATATGAATGACAATACTGATTACACAAGGCTCACTACCCAAAGGACTCACTGTATGAAATATAAAGAGAATAGAAGAATATTGTTACAAGGAGGCTCACTACCTCAGAGAAATAGGAAGATCCACCACAACAACTCTACATCATCCACAACATTTGGCTCACTGTCCCCAACAACTTCAAGTACATTGAAAATGTGGACACCTTCTTCTCACTACTTCTAGTAGCCTTAGGCATTTAAGATCATACTTAGATCAAAAAACTTGATCAAATTCACATATTTTCACCACACAACACTCAAACAATTAACCTTGATTATATATCTTTCACAACCTCAAACAATTTCTATAGGTTGACCTCAATGAAATGTATGCACCTAAAATGTGCAACCACCAAATAGGTTGGCACCAAACAATTCAATAATAGAAAAAAGTTAAGGAAAAAAGAACTCAAGGTTAACTAGGACCCAAATCTACACTAACAAACTACACCATGCTTCCATAAACATCAAACCATCTTTGCAATCAACACTAGCACACCTCGGTGGAAAAAATGCACTAACACTATCAAACAATCAATTCACTCTTCATCAAATCTAGAAACATCCTATAGACCATGTAACAACATCACACAACATCCTGGAATATTCAAACATTATTAGAATATTCAAAATCACTACTATAACCACCTAAAATTGAGAATACTATCATCATGTGCAACCAACCACACTACCACATACATACAACTCACTAACCAAACTTGTAGAATAACTTAACACCAAAAAATATAGGGGAGGGTAGATGCAAATGATATAAGAATGTTCCCAAATCCACAAGACAAGAAAATTCAATGCAGAGAAATGTGGAGCAATTCCATTTCTCCTAGACAAACTTCTTCATAGGCAACACATTGTCAAACACATCTTCCCCTAAAACATGATCTAGAACCCAAAACTCTAGATATGACACCTCTAAACACCTTTGATCATCTCATCCAAACTGCACAAGAACATCTTCAACCATGAAGAAATGTGGAGCACAATGCAGAAAACAACTTTGTCACCTTGTACACTCTCTATTCAAATTTTCTAAAAAGCACTTGGAAACCAAGTGAACCAATTGCATAAATAACACCTGATCAACACCAAAACTCCTCAACATAACCACACTAGAGGTTGACATCAATGGAAAGACTAATGATAAAAAATCACAACAATCTTAAAAAATATCCCATTTATTCTAATGTTTTTCAGGCTCCTTTTCTCTCTATTTTTTAGACATCACTTTCTCCCCCTTTGAAATCAATAGCAAAGGGAAAAAATTGAAAACTTTACTTTAGGCAACACTTGAAAACTACTTTATCTCCCATTTAATTTCTCTCCACTGCTATCTCTCCACTATTCTCTCTATTTCTCTCTCTCCATTCTTCTCTCTATTTCTCTCTCTCCATTGCTCCCTCCCCCTTATGGGCACAAGATATGCTCCCCCTGACTGCACCAACCAAAGACACCACTACCTACTCCCCCTGAGAGGTAGCCTTCATTGGCCTAGGAAAAAGAATAAATCTTGAATTGTTCACTTTAATAGATGCACCAACTCATGCATCTAGTGAAAGGAGGGGCAATAACCCCTAGCTTCTACCTGAGATACTCAAATGTATCTTTTAGAAGACCCTTTGTGAAAATGTATGCTATTTGATCCTTTATAGGCACATACTCCAACTTCACATCATTCTCAACAATATTCTCTCTTAGAAAGTGATATCAGACAGAGATATGATTTGTTCTTGAATGCATTACCAGATTTTTTAAAATTTTGATAACACTTGTATTATCACACAAGATAGGAATTGGTTCATCATATGATACTTTGATATCCTTCAATGTCTAATTCATTCCCAACACCTATTTTCATCAAGATGTTACTACCATATATTCTAACTCTGTGGTGGATAGTGTCATTAAATCTTGCTTCTTACTCAACCAAGAAACCAATCTTCTTCCAAGAAAGAAATCACCTCCACTTGTACTTATTCTATCATTTGTATAACCTGCCGAATCTACATCTATATAAGCACTCAAAGACAAATCAATATCCCTAGGATATCATAGAACAAATTCTAGAGTGCTTTTCAAATATCTAAATATCCTTTTTACTCATAACACTTGTGATTCTCTAGGATCTTCTTGAAATCTTGCCACAAGACATATTGCATGCATGATATCTGGTATAGTAGCAGTTAGATATAGCAATCCACCAATCATGGATCTATACTTTCTCTGATCTGTATTAGGAGACTCATCATTTTTGCTCAACTTACAACCAGTAACCATGGGAGTACATACTGGTTCATTCCAAACTTATTTAAAATTTCCTTTACATACTTTTATTATGAGATGAATATACCTTTATTAGATTGACTGATTTGTAGCCCAATGAAGAGATTCATCTCCTAAAACATTGACATTTCCAACTCATTTTGCATGTCCTCTGCAATCATTTTACACATTCGCTCATTTCCTCCAAAGATTATGTCATCAAAATACACAACCACAATTAGGATTTGATCTCTCAAACTTGAAGTAAATATTGTTGTTTGCAATCACCTTTTTGAATCCCTGCTATAATAAGTACTTATCCAATCTTGCATACCAAGCTCTAGGAGCCTATTTGAATCCATACAAATATTTCTTTAACTTGTATACCATATCAGAATTTGCTGATAATTGAAAACATTTTGGTTGTTTAATATATACTTATTCTTCTCACCCGCCATTCAAAAATGCAGACTTGACATCCATCTGATACACTTTGAAGTCTTTATGAGTTGCAAAAGAAAAAAACATCCTAATGACTTCCATGCTTGCTACTGGAGCAAAAGTGTCTTCAAAATCTATTCCTTCCACTTGTGAGTAGCCCTTACACACAAGTCTAGCCTTGTTCTTGATGACTTCTCCATTCTCATTCAATTTCTTCCTAAGAACCCATTTAGTTCCTATCACATTCTTGTTTGTTGGTCTTGGGATGAATTCCCATGTCTGATTCTTCTCAATCTACCTCAGTTCTTCTTCCATAGCTTTGATCCAATTTTCATCCTTTCATGCTTCAATTACTATTCTAGGTTCTATCTCAAAAAGTAAACAAAATTTTACTTGTTCCTTTGAGATAGTAGCTTTTCTTCTTGTCAACACACCTTTTCTTTTGTCTCCAATTATTTGATCTTTAGAATGATTCCTTTGCACATTACTTAGGATTTTTAGGATTCCTTTCGAAAGCTTCTTCCTCTTTAGCTAGCATATGATTTTCTTCATTCTCTTCTTATTTTTCTTCTTCTCTACAAGGGGGTTCATCAGATTCATATCCTTCTATCAGTATTGAGGTTTGGTGTGATTCTTCATCCACTTTGACACTTGCACTTTCAAATATCTTCTTGTAACCTTTTGTTGTAGCATCTATATGCCTTATTATTTGTAGATTATCCAAGGAAGATTCCTTCATTTGATCTTGCATCAAACTTTCCTTGACTTTCTTCATCTCTCTTGATATAAAATTTACTTCCAAACACTCTGAAATATTTCATAGTAGGAGGTTTTCCATACCATAGCTCATAAGGGGGTCTTTGAACTGTTCACTCTTGCTTGTCCTCTATTAAGATGTACACTATAGTATGAATATCTTCTTTCCAATAGACTTCTGGTAGATTTACTTCCTTCATCATGGTTCTTACAACTTCTTGAACTGACATATTCTTCCTTTCCACAACTTCATTCTGCTGAGGAGTCCTAGGAGCTGATAAAACTATTTTTATCCCATGATCTTCACAAAAGTTGTTGAACTCATTGGAGGTGAACTCACCACCTCTATTAGACCTCAAAATTTTTATTTTCAAATCCATTTAATTCTCAACCATAGACTTAAATGCTTTAAACTTATCTAGAGCTTCTAATTTTTCTTTGCAAAAGGTCATCCAAGTCATTCTAGAGTAATCATCTATCAAGAACATAAAATACCTGTCACCTTGAGAGCTTGTTGTTTTGGTAGGTCCACATAGATTTGTATGCACCACTCCAAAGGTCCTATGGTAGAATATTCCTTAGTTTTGAACCTCTTCTTTTTCTAGTTTCCAAACTGACACTCCTTGCAAATTACATTGATAGGCTTTGTAATTCTTGGAAGATCTCTCACACCTTGAGTAGATATGATCTTCACTAGGCTATCAAAATTGATGTGATCCATTCCTCTATGGCATAGCTAACTTTCATTTATTTGAGACATAAAGCACTTAACACCACCACCTGTGAGTTGATAAGCATTTCCTTTTGTCCTTGTTCTAGCCACAACTAATGTTCTGGAGCTTCCTTTTCTAATTTCACAACCATCATCCTGAAACACAAAATTGTATCCTCTACTACACATTTTTCCTACACTAAGAAGATTATGCCAGAGACCCTTGATATATAGAACATCATCTATCTTATGCTTGCTATCAAAACTAAATGAACTTTTTCCATAGATCTTAGTAGATGTATCATCACTAAACTTGACAAGACCACTATCATACTTTTCAAGCTTAAAAAACTTACGCTTATCACTTGTCATATGATTTGAGCATCCACTATAAATTATCTAGTAGTTTCTCTCCTCTCTTGCATGAAAGGAAGTCAACATAGTTCCTTCAATATTGTAACCTATTTATGGAGCAATTTCCTTCACACATATTTCAGGATTAATAGAATTAACTCCAAAATTTAGAGCCATGAACAAGAATTCATCACTTCTATCATCCAAATAGTATGATTTCTCATCATCACATACACCACTATCTTCTTTAACATAATAACTCTTCTCGATAGATTTACCTATATGATCTTTATGTTTTTCATTTGAAACTTTGATTAGTCATTTAGAAGCATAATGACCTATCTTTCCACAATTAAAACATTTGAAGGGTAAATTACCTTTGTATTTGTCAGTTCCCTTTTTCAATATCCTTAATTTTCTTCCACCTCATTAAGATCATTCAACTCAGATTCATCATTCTCATTTTTGCTAAATTTAAAAGTGGTTTCTTTCCTTGGAGCATCTTTGTCAAAATCTCTTAATTCAAAAGTAGTTAAAGCACCAAAATTTGATCTCTATAATATTGATCCAAATTTTTAACTTCCTCAATAGTATAAACTTTTGCACTATAGGATTTAGGAAGAGTTCTCAATACCTTTTTCACAACTTCACTTTCCTCTAGTTTTCCACCAAGGCCATTGATTGCATTGACAATTTCATCCACTACGAGCCTACATCCAACAATATCTTCATTTTCTGAAATCCTTAAGGTTTCAAAGTTGGCTTTGAAATTCTACATCTTTCTTTCTTGACCTTATCATCTCCTTCAAACCTTGTCTAGATCCCTTTAGTAGTTTTGAGGCTTATCACCTTTACAATTTTTGAATCAGATAGCCAAATCAAGATAACATTACTTGCTTTGCCATTATTCTCAGAAGCCTTGATCTCATCATCACTTATTGACGGAGTAGTAGGTGTAGTGTATCCATTTTCAACTGACTTCCAAACACCAAACCTTAATGAGACAATAAATGCTTCAATCCTAGATTTCTAGAAAGAATAATTTATTCCATCAAACATAATGACCTTGATGCCATTCTTGTGCACCATCTAGATATACCTCAAGCGATTAAGCTTCTTTCAAGGAACCAAAAATCAGATACCAATTGTTAGACACATAAGACAACTGAGAGGGGGGGTGATAGTATAGAAGTGTAAATTTTGATTATATTTGGTGGATAGAATTGATAGGGGGAGTTTCCTTGATTTTTGATGAAGTTTGTTGAGTTACTCTCATATTTTTATATACACATATATTAGTTAGGGGGATTAATTATGTATGCTTGAATAGTGCACCCTTTGCCATTGATATCAAAGGGGGAGAGTAGTTAATGGGGGAAATAGTTGATTGGAGAGTATTTTGGAGAAGAGTTTTGTGAATGTTGTCATCAATAATAAATGGTGAGATTGTTGGAAGTTTTCTTGTCATTGATGAGATTGTTGGCAAAATGAGCATGAGCATATGTAGTATTGTCATTGATGTCAATATTATGGTTTGATGTCAACATTGAAGTATACATTGAGGGATAGTTGATTGATGAAGCACGAGTGAGTATGGTGATGGTAATTTATTTTACAATTGCAAAAGTTTTTGATCTGGTGGAGAACAAATGTGTTGATATTTGGTTGTCACAGAATACAATTTTTAGTGTACAAATTATCAATTTTTAAGTTTGAATTACTCTGCATTGAAGAATATTGGTCTGTGGTTCTAAGTAACTTTGGTATATGTTGGAGGATCTTAAATCCAAAATTTCATGTCTTGATTTCCTCTGGTGTAAATGTTACGATTGAGAAAGTATCAAGTCTACCAGTGATAGTGTTACCAATACAAAGTACATGTTTGGAATGCTCCACATTCCATCGTGAAATAATATTTTGTTATGCAGTTTTGTGAGAGTGCTTATAGGTGCCAAAAGGGTGTGTGTTCCAAGTGGTAAGTATTTTTGGTGGTTTGCACGTTGTGTTGTAGATGAACAGATGGTTCATATCACCAATCAATCTTCACTATCTAGTGCTGACCTAAAATGTTTGGGGTTGAGTGAAGTTAAAGTATGATTTGAGTGAACTTAAGGGATTGATTATAGGTCCCTACCAACCTATTTTTATATGTTATAGGTTTTGAATCATGTGTGGTTGGATCTTGAGCCGACATGCTAATATATTACATGTTTCATCTAATTAGGATGACCTAATTGATGTTGTAGGTATTTATGAATGTAATGCATATAAATGTAAGATGATTTCTAGTGTCGATGATGAGTATGTATGTAATGTAATGTGAAGTGTGTGAATATAGTGTAAATGTGATGTGAATATAAAGTAGTGAATATTGTGGAATTGGTATAGTATGAAGTGTGTTGATTTAGTATCTTGCGCTCCAGTGGAACTATATCTCCTACATATTTGGTGCAGGGGCACCAAGTGCATTTTGGGTTAACGTTATCAAATGAGGTCCTTGATAGGTTTTTAGGTGTTTTTGATTTTTTTTTCTATTAAATAAGGTCATAATAGACCATCTATTAGGTAATTTGAGTCATTTAGTTGATTTGAGAGTTTATTGTGCAAGAATTGCAAAAATTGTAAAATTGTCAGAGTGGAAGAAGTGCAAAAATGCAACTTTAGGGAAGTCCAACGGTCATGGGAAGTTTAAATGTTAGTTGGGTCAGTTTGATGGTTAGTTTTGGTTGTGGGAGGTTAAATACAACCTCTTGGGTCAAAGAGAAAGGTTGTTGTTCAGATTTGAAGAAGAAATCAATAAAAAATTTCTCTTTTCTGTGAATTTTTCTAAAAAATTACTGCTCCCATCCATTGTACAGTTCCATATAGAAGTTATAAGTGCTGAAAGATTTTGAAATTGTTATATCTATGTGTGAGCTCCAATTTGGATTTTGAGTGAAGATATTTTATTGCATTTTTATAGTAGGCGGGTCTGTTCAGCCAGCCAAGGGGTTTGAAGGCATAAAATATGAATTGATGACTCATTCCACCTATTGTAATTATTGTGGCTAGGTGGAATGAGTAAAAAATTGCAGGATTAGATGTAGGAATTAGATTTAGGTGTAGGAAGTAAAATTTGTGAAGTTTAAGAGGCTGCCCTAGTTGAATTTCCTGGGATTCTACTTGAATGATGGCTACAAGTGAAGTTTTGCATGAAATGTGGTGGTAAAAGCTTGGAAAAGGCTTAGAAAGCATATTCAAGAATTTTTAGATTTTTTTGAGGTGTTTTAATGGCTATTGTGAATAGGGAAGGTGAATTGAGTGTTTGGGAATGATGCCTAGTTGTCTAATTTTGTGCATTTTGAGTGAAAATTGGTGGCTATGAGAAGGAAGGTGTAGTAAAATCTTGGGGCAGAAAAAAATTAAGGTTGTTTAAGCTTCTGTAGGTAATTTGTAGCATTTTTTATGCTTCAGAAATATGAGATAGGGCGTGGGAATAGGACTTTCAATAAACCCTCCCTAAACTTGCTAAAAATGAGGGTTTTGTCAAAAGTGCACTCTATGAGCGATTCTTTGGCTAAAGGTTGTAGATTTGGTGGTTTTAGAGGTTGTTTAATGAATTTCCATAGAAATTTTGGGTTGGTAAGTTGTTTAGAGAGGTGATGCTTTGTTAAATTGGCATATTTGGCCTAGTTGGGACAACGTAGAAACATGAGTTTGAAAGATTTATTCCAAAAGAGTTATATGAATTATTGGGATATGTTTGTGTTTGGGTTAAGTGAGTATTTGGGTAGATTTGGTCAAGAAACTAGGTCAACAAACCTACAAGTGAAATTGGGTGAATTTGTGAAGAATTGTTGAGATAAGCTTTTAAAGGTTGAAAAGTTGTCTCAAAAGACTTAAATTGTGATTGATTATTTATTTCCTACCTAATATACAATAGTTGGTATCAGAGCTTAGGCATTAGATCATTTGAGGGTGAAAGGTGAGAAGTTGAAGAGTCAAGATGCCTCTAAAGGGTAACAATGTGGCTAGGAAAATGCAAGAAATGGAAGAGAATACTGAGAGAGAGATTAGGAAGTTGAAGGAACTAAAAAATAGATTGGTAGAAAGGCTAGAAAGTGTTGAAATAGGTTAGAAAAAAGGTATGGTTGTGTGTGATGAAAGTGACTTTGAAGAGGAAGGGGATGAAGAGTATGAAGATGTGGATGAAGAATTGGATCCTAAAGAGAAAAAGATGGCAAGGCTATTGAAGGTAGTTAAAGGTAATAAAAATAAGGTAAAAATTGATTTACCCATGTATGAAGGTAATCTTAATGATGAAGAATTGCTAGATTGGATTGCAACATTAGATAACTACTTTGAATGTGAGGATGTACCTGATGAAGAAAAGGTAAGTCAAGAATTATTTCTTGCGACAAAATGGTGTCCAAATTGAAAGGTAAGTTTTTTCCAAGTGATTATGTAATTCAAATGTCTAAAAAGCTTCAAGATTTGAAACAAAGGGAAATGGATGTGAAAACTTATATTAATGAGTTCTATAAGTTGAGCATAAGGGCAGGTCACATGGTTGATGATGTAGAAAAGGTGGCTAAATATCTTAGTGGGCTAAGGTTTAACATTCAGGATGAGTTGAGTTTGCACAATCCAAGGATGATTGAAGAATGCTACCATATGGAAATAAGGGCTGAAAAAAACTCAAAAGAAGGCAAGATAAACAAATAAGAGGAAGAGGTAGCAACTCAAGAAGAAGAGGCACATTTAATACTCCAAGGTAGTCACAAGAAAATCAAGAAAACTTAAGTAGGGTGCATGAACAAGTTGTTGATCAAAGGGGTGGATTCAGAGGGTCTAGAGGAAGGTATGGTGGAGGTAGAAGTTCAAATATATTTTCAGGAATATGTTATAATTGTAATCAGTTTGGGCATCCAACATATAAGTGTCATGGAAAGAAAGGTTCTACTTCAAGTGGAGGTGAAAGAAGGAATCAGTTGGCGCATGAAGATGATAGTGAAAGTGTGAATTCTCCAAATCTAGTTGCTACTCTAGAAGCTGGTGGGTCATTAATGGTGAGAAGAACATCACTCCAAGCATCCAAGGAGAAGGAGATGGCTCAAGGAAGACAATTATTCAAAACCACCTGCAAATGCAAAGGTAAGGTATGCAAGGTAGTGATAGATTTTGGTTTTATAGATAACATGGTGTCAAGCGAAATGGTTGATAAGTTAAAGATAGAAAGAATACCTCATGAAACACCATGTAAGGCATCTTGGGTGAGTGATGATCAATTCATTTTAGTTAGTGAACAAGCTCTAGTTGAGTTTAAAATTGGTGGATATAGAGATAAGGTTCTTTGTGATGTTTTTCCAATGAGTTGTTGTCATTTGCTACTTGGAAGACCATGGCAATTTGATAGACACTCACTTTATGATGGAAGGACTAACACCTATCAGATTGAAAAGGATGGTATTACTTTCACACTAACACCATTACATGAGGATGATAGAGTAAAGGGTAAGGCAACACAAGTCATCATGTTTGGCAAGGAGATTGTGAAGCTTGTGGAAGGGAAAAAAGAAGGGAAAATGGAATTTGTAGCCACTTCAAAGCATAAAGATGCTAGGACAACAGATAGAAGAAAAAATGATGTGTTGATACCAAAAGAAGGTTTAAAGAGTGAAGCAAAGTTGAAAGGAAAAGATGAGAAGATGATGACCAAAGGAAGTCAAGAGAAGGTCAAGGATGAATTGACCATGAAGATGCAAGATTGCTTAGGAAAGTGTGATGAGATTATGGTTGGGACAGTGATTTGTCCCTTGGCTGCAAAAGAGGATATAATGCAATCAACTATTGTTGATACATATGTGTACAAGTTTGATAGAATAGAGGTTTTAAGGGTAGAGAACTTAGGGACAGTGATGGAGACAAAAAGGGGAATGAAACAAGATGAATGGAAAGGAAAGTTTGATGAATTTGAGTATGATTCAAGGGTAAGAGAGAGGATATTTAGAGATAGAGTTGGGAAAGGGTTGTTTTTAGGTACCAAGGAAATTTTTACATTAGTTTCAGATGGTTGAAAGATGAGAGAATAGTCAACATGGAAGCTTGTAAGGATGACACATTATCAAGGTGGCAACAAGTTCAAGGGTACAAAGCACAATTCACATCAACACTATTTGAATCAGTGGCAAGGTGAAAGAGATTTTAGAGGTTAGAGGAATGGAGTATTTAGTGGTGGAAAAGCTGCAACACAAATTCCAAGGGACTTGGAAAATTTTCAAGGCCGGTTGTATGGTGCAGGGGCACCAAATGCATTTTAGGTTAATGTTGTAAAATGAGGTCCTTGATAGGTTTTTAGGTGTTTTTGAATTTTTTTTAATATTAAATAAGGTCATTATAGACCATATATTAGGTAATTTGAGTCATTTAGTTGATTTGAGAGTTTATTGTGCAAGAATTGCAAAAATTGTAAAATTGTCAAAGTGGAAAAAGTGCAAAAATGCAACTTTAGGGAAGTCCAACGGTCATGGTAAGTTTAAATGTTAGTTGGGTCAGTTTGATGGTTATTTTTGGTTTTGGGAGGTTAAATACAACCTTTTGGGTTGAAGAGAAAGGTTGTTGTTCATATTTGAAGAATAAATCAATAAAAACTTTCTCTTTTTTTGTGCAAATTTTATGAAAAATTGCTGCTCCCAACCATTGTAAGGCTCTGTACAGAGGTTCTAAGTGATGAAATATTTTGAAATTGTTATATTTATGTTTTAGCTCCAATTTGGATTTGGAGTGAAGAGATTTCATTGCATTTTAAGAATTTCATTACATTTTTATAGTAGGTGGGTCTGTTCAGCTAGCCAACAGGTTTGAAGGCATAAAATATGAATTGATGACTCATTCCACCTATTGTAATTACTATGGATCAATTGAATGAGTCCAAAATGATAGGATTAGATGTAGGAATGAGATTTAGGTGCAGGGAGTGAAGTTTGTGAAGTTTAAGAGGTTGCCCTAGTTGATTTCCTGGGATTTTACATGAAAGGTGATGGCTACAAGTGAAGTTTCACATGAAATGTGGTGGTAAAATCTTGGAAAAGGCTTAGGAAGAATATTTAGGAATTTTGAGATGTGTTTGAATGGCTATTTTGAACAGGGGAGGTGAATTGAGTGTTTGGGCATGATGCCTAGTTGTCTAGTTTTATGCATTTTGAGTGAAAATTGGTGGCTATGAGAAGGAAGGTGTAGTAAAATCTTAGGGAAGAAATTTTTTAAGGTTGTTTAAGCTTTTGAAGTTCATTTGGAGCATGTTTTATGCTTTATCAAGCTGAGATAGGGCATGGGAATAGGAATTTCAATAAACCCTCCCTAAACTTGCTAAAAATGAGGGTTTTGTGAAAAGTGCACTCTATGAGCGGTTCTTTGGATAAAGGTTGTAGATTTGGTGGTTTTAGAGGTTGGTTAATGACTTTCCATGGGAATTTTGAGTTGGTAAGTTGTTTAGAGAGGTGAAGCTTTGTTAAATTGGCCTATTTGATCTAGTTGGGACAACATAGAAGCATGAGTTTGAGAGATTTCTTCCAAAAGAGTTATATGAATTGTTGGGATATGTTTGTGTATGCCTTAAAGGGTATCTAAAAAGCTATTTTTTTAGTGGGTTTAGTGATTATTTGGGTAGATTTGGTCAAGAAACTAGGTTAGTAGACCTATAAGTGCAACTAGGTGAATTTGTGAAGAATTATTGAGATAAGCTTTTAAAGGTTACAAAGTTATCTCAAAAGACTTAAATTGTGATTGATTATTGATTGCCTCCCTACTGTACATCAATATTTTAGATGTATTATTAGTAGTTCAAATCTTTGTAGTGAGCCACTCCTCTTTTCTATTTTCTCTTATTCTCTAGACAATGAATCCTCTAGATAGTGAGTCCAAAAGGCAGTGAGCCATTCTATAATATGTTATGACTAGTTATAATATATTATAAACTAATCCTCATCATGGTTTTTCCATTTTTGGGTTTTCCATGTGTAAAAATATGGTGTTCATGTGTTATGTGTTTTGATAATTACTTTCATGGTTTATTTCCTTACTATAAATTGAATAGATGTTTAAATGTTTAAGTGGTTTTAGAGAATACTAATTCACCCCCTCTCATTATTTTGGGTGTTCAATAGGGACTCAAGTAGCTCTTAGATCCTCATGAGTGACTCTCAGATCCTTGTGAGAAATCCTCACCTCATCGTGTGTAGCTCTCAACTCCTCATAAGTAGCTCTTAGCTCCATCTAGGTACATCTAATATCATCATAAGTTGTGTACCATCAAAACATGGGCTTGAATATGATTGCATGGTGCCTTGCATTTAGCAGTGGCCTATGCTCAACTTGTGTGGGCTAATGTGGGGGAATCTCTAAAACTATATCCATTATGAATCAACCAAAAAACTTGATCCAGTTCTATGTACCAACTACAATAAAAAAAACATAAAGTACATTAGAACCAAGCATGATATATAAATATATAAGAATAAAAAACTAAATAATAATAGAAAGTAGAAGCAATAACATATCATATCACTTGGATCACCGACTTGCTAATTAGGATCTTGGTATGTCACTATGGTTCTCATGCTTGGACTCCCCTAAGAGGATGGGGTAGATGGGGGTTGCATGACTACTCTCCCCATGCAAGTAGATTGATGGTCTCTTTGGAGTAGTGGGATGTGCTCATGATGTATGAGGAAGAGATGTAGGTCTCTCCTTGGGGAAATCTATAGCATTCACATACTCCTCAGGATCTCACATTACTAGTTGTTTGTCCTCCTCCTCGTAATCATCCTCTCTCACATCTCCATCATCATCCTCTTCCTCCCCTTCTACACAATCCTTTTGATTTTGTGGCCAAGGCCTAGGATCACCTATAAGATGGTCGATAGGGAAAACCAGATTTGGATGTGTGGTCCTCCACCACCTCTGGTATACAATCATGAGGCCACCATTTTCCTCATTAGATGCAAGATGCATATCTCACCCCCATCATCTAAGT
Organism: Sequoia sempervirens; assembly: GCA_007258455.2. Classification (NCBI taxonomy): domain Eukaryota; kingdom Viridiplantae; phylum Streptophyta; class Pinopsida; order Cupressales; family Cupressaceae; genus Sequoia; species Sequoia sempervirens. The sequence continues at coordinate 667,762,274 of VDFB02058242.1, read as the reverse complement.
CACTCAAGGTGAATCTGTGATGGTGGGATGAGGTATGTCCTATGGCCTAGCACCATATGTGTGGATTTCAAATATGTGGGCCAAACAATGGGTGCTACCTAAGGGAAATGAAATTGTCTCATAACCTGATCATAGTAGAAAGGCATGACAATATGATCATGTCCCCCAAAAAACAACCAATCTCACTCTATCCTGGCTAGTTGTTGTAGTAGCCTTGACCATGATTGCAGAGTCCTATATGGCCTCCAAATGATATCATCATCATATACTCAGTCAAAGGTGACTCTCCCATATAGTAGGTCTTCATATTGTCAGGACCTCCCAAGGGTGCAATAGAACTATCGTGGATACATCCATGGTATATCCCACCAGACTTATGTGCTCAAATGGCCACACCTAAAGTAATGTACATATCATAACGCTATGTGCATGATCCGTTCCTAGGAAAATACTATTTGACCCCTCTCCATCGCTCATATTGTGTGTACCAGGCCCCCATCTAGGTGTGTGTCTCTTCCATCAATTAATACAACTAGAGCAACAGTGATGATCATAATCTGCCAAATAAGTGGCACATTTGTGCCTGCATGTAGCAACCATCTTAGGAGAATATGACTCTAGCTCTTGCAATCTATATGGCAACTGGTGTAATAATATTGATCATCTAGGACCTCCTGATGGATCCACAAATCATCATGGTGTGCGGTCCTACCTTGCACAGGTAACCTAAATATGTGATGCACATCCTCAAGTTTGACCATCATCTCTCCTATCAGAAGATGGAAGGTGGATGTATCTATGTCCCACTACTCCACAAGTGCCGTATGCATGGTGTCATGGTATTGCATAGATGGCATGGTGTTAAGCTAATATAAACCAATATCCTCAAGTGTTGTTGCTTGTGGATCATGAGTCATGTGGCCTACTTTTGAAGCAATGAAAATGAACATCCTCCAAGTTGTTCCCATGTGTGTGGTGGGGTCTACCAAAGAAAAGTAGAAATAATCATCACTAATGCATCAAAATCATTAAACAGTCAATTCTAAGTGCTAAAACTCTAAACATAATCAGGGGCACCATTGTTGGAAAAGGGAACCAATGTAGGACTAAGGTTCCCATGTTGAATAGGGCTGCCCTCATAGGTCATGTACACGGAAGATGAACAAGGGAACCACAATTTTCTAAATAACCCTAAAAATAGCGTAAAATAATAAATGAACTTAAAAGGAAAGTGAAAATAACACCCACCTCTTGTGCCACTGTGCCTCATGCAACATTCTCTTATAGAACCTCGAGCCCCAGGGGTCAGTTTTCTCATTGCTATAGTATTTTTTCTCCTAGGGTGATAGGTAAGGCTCTCTAAACTTGAAAACAACAAATTTTAAAATGAATGTCAAAATGGTAATTTTTCTATCTTATAGTCAAATTTAGTAATACATTTTTTTATACCATATTCCATTAAAATGAACATATCTAGAGCTAGAGAACTTTGATTTCAATGTCATTTGTTGTGTTGGATTCATAGTTTCATTTTCCTTCATGTTGTATGTGTGTTGATACTCGGTGTTATGACCTCATGATCCTATCACAAGCATTTTAATCAATAGTTTAAAAAATTTGATGTGGTTAGATTACTACCCTAATTCCACCTCCATAAAGCAAGTGGAATCAGGGGGCATACATCTACCTTCTAATTTCATTCTCTTTAGAATTTTTGGACTAACATGTTTGTTTGCATGTGCAAGATGTTCTTTGACTATCTAACGATTGAGTTTTGTAGGATGTGGTTCGTAACGTTGTGGTTTTTTATAATACTACATTGGGGGCTCCATTATATAATTCAATGAGTTATCTATAGTGTCCTTTTGAGTATCTGATGAGAGCACACCCCGAGACTTAGAAAATAACCCACAAACAAGAGAATAATTTATTATTCAGAAAATGGAGCTTCTTATATGTAGAGGATCTCAAATCCCCAAGTTCTACAACACATGCAAGTTACAGAAAGCTACAGAATAACCCTTTCGCAATATGCGAGCTTGTCCCCAAAAAGTTACCCAAAAATTAGAAACCCGCCTATAAATAGAGCTCCTCATTAGTTTGGAACCAAAACAACATTCAAATTTGAGTTTAGGCGGTTTGGCGCCGAAAATTTACAACATGAAGTTCAAATTTCAAAAGTACATTTGCAATTGTATCTTCTAGAAAGTGCGCCAACTTCCCGGGGCCATAACTTTTGATTCGAGACTCCGATTTGCGAACCGTTTGAACCGTTGGAAAGGTCTCGAAGTCAATAATGCGCTCAAAATCACTACGCCGATTTCAGAAAGTTTCAAGGCCATTCCAGGAACTCTAAGTGCCTCAAATCTAACTTGGAATATTTTTCAGGTGAAAATTGGGAATTTCATTATGACGAAAATAGTATCCAAAAATGTAAAAACATCTAAAAACTAAGAAACTTGAAATTTAACTATTTTTGGGTGATGCAAGATTTCCCTTACACCACTGGATGCTCCTGCATCAGTATCCTCTTATGAAATGATTTAATTTCAGTACTTTAGCTTGTTTATTCATGTAGTGTCATATGGCTACTAAAGTGGGGGCTAAATACAACATCAAAAATTGTACTCCCTTTCAGGTGAAAGCATAATTTCACACTTTTTTTGGAACCAACTTGGGTGACCCTCTCACCAATGCATTTAGATATTCCATAATCATTCCCTAATTTCATAAATTATGCATTCCATGGCCCATTTAACCATTTATCAAGAAATACAATGTACAAAATCAAAATAGGCATTTAATATTTTACTCCTGATACTTCACATCTCAAAAAATAGGGCTTGGACAAGGGTTCCCTTGGCAACCTTGTCCTCCTAATTTAACCCCAAATTTAAATATGTTGGGGTTAGCAATTTATTATTTGAATTTAAAATCCTAAATGTTGGCTATTGGGATTTAATTTGTGGGAAATTAGATTAATTGCATATAAATACCTAGTCATTTCATCATTTGAAAGGTAACTAGCAATAACAAGAAAGAGGATATTGAGACAATTACATTCGACCAAAATACATTTGAATTTGCAAGTTTTCCAGGATATATTCAGATTTAATCAAGTTTCATTCAATAATTGAAGTTGGATGCCAATAGAACATGATGGAATCTAGTTTTGAAAAGTGCTCTTGGTTATTTTCTATAACTTAATGACTTTTTTTCGAAGTTTTCTCATCTTCAAGCTTCTGATTACTTAAGACCCAAAGTGAGGCATCATTATTTTTTACATTTTCTTAAGGGTATTTGACTTTCTCTTAGTTTGATCTTATCATTTTTGTTTAGGAATCCTTCACTAACACACTTGAGTAGGATTATATGTATTTTTAATTCATTGCAACTTTAGACACACTTAAGGTTAGGAGCACACACATTATTTCAATCAGTTCATTGGCTATTTGTGGAGGTATAAATACCAAAACAAGGGTCTAACTAAGGAAATATCATGGAGCAAGGAAACAAAAGACAAATAGAGAGCTACATGACTACGTTTTCAAATATAAGAAAATTCAATTCAGACAAGGGCACCCTAAGTGGCCTTGTCCACTAAAAATTAGGCTCAAATTCATATATTAGGTGCACATTTCTCTACCCTTTATGTATCTTCTATTGAAATTTTATTTAATATTTTCTTTGTTATAAAAAGTTGTATTTCCAGATTAGGTCTCATAGTCTAAGTAGGTAAATAAAATAAAATAAATTCTAATCAATTTATAATGCATTAAAGGATTATATTTAAGGATAATTGACTCACTTTTGAGGTTGTAAGTCAATCTAATTCCCTTATTGATTTGCATCCTAATGTTCTTTGAAAAAGGGTTGCTATTAGTGATTTAAGCATTAGACATAGGATCCCATTTTCATTAAAATAGATTGATTCCAAATTATTTGTGGTAGCATATCTTCTTGGTTTGAGGATCACAGTTTTACTTTTTCTTTTAGGAGCTCTTGGTGTTGTAATTGATTTCTTTGATTGTGCGAGGGATTTTTCTTGATCTTGATTGAGGAGGTTGTTATCATGATTCCATGTATAGCTTGATTACACTATTCAATGGGAGGTTGTGACAGTTATGGTTTGGAGATTGTGGTTTTACTCTTTGTTTAAGGAGATCTTGGTGTTGAGTTATTTGATTACATTGGGGCCATGAAGAATATTCATTTAACTGATATTTTTCATGATGCCATGGAGAGTTTGGTGTCATGGTTTAGTGGGAGCTTGTAGCAATGATATGGACTCACCATTCAATGGTGAATGATATTCTGCAATGGTTGTTGGTGTCATGGAGGAGTTTTTGGATCTTTTTTTCTATGTAGTGAGAGATGACTGACATCTTGGGTTTCATTGATAAGAGATTGTTATTTTCATGTGGTTTGGAAATATTGACATCTTGATACCATGGAGGACTCTTGGAGTGTTTGGTTGAGATGTCGGTAAGGTTTTTTCTTTTGATATGTGATCCTTTTTTTATAGGATGGTTTTTTTATAGTGTCATGATAGAATCTTGATCATACATGAGAGTGTTGGTATGATCCAGGTTCTCTTAGGAGCAAGATATGTTTGTTGGAGCATATGATCTTTCGAGGAGATGTGAGATCATGATGTCATGATGAGTTCTTGATTCTTGAGATTGGAGCTTTGACATTGATCTTGGTTGGTTATCTTGGTATTGAGTACATTGATCATTTACTTGAGAGATTCATGATGGTGCTACATTTCACTTGGGTATTGGAATGATTGACTGGTTACATGTTCTCATGGATACTTGGAGACGTAGGTAAGGCTAGATCTCATGGGATTAGAGACATGTGTTGAGATGGATACTCTTTGATGAGTTTTCAATAGGAAAGTTTGAGGTTCCTACACCTTGGTTGGATGTGAGTTCAACATGGACCTATGAGGAGAGTGTTCTTGGATGAGTCATGATTACTTGGTTATCTTGGAGGATCATTCTCATTCCCCACTCTTGGTCTACTTAGTGGTTTTCCATCTGAAAGGTATTTCACTTTATTGTTTTTAGATGCATTATTTTTATGCCTTTTTTTCTCATGGATATGAATATTGAGCTGATTTGGTTTTGGAGGTTTCATTTCAGGAGTGTTGGTATGTTTATCTCCTTATGCATTGTGATTTCATTCATTGATGTTGAGTTTAGGAGATGTTATTTGGATTTTTCCCTTGGTTTAGAAGTGGAATTGGTTTGATCTTGCTTTGGTTTTACATGTGTACATCTTGGTCATGGTTGGATATGGATACTGTTATTCTATTTGGGGTTTTATGGAGGATATCATACAAGTATCACAACTTATCATTTAGACGTGTGTGTAGAAGGATATGCTACATGTTTTTATTTGTAGGTTCTCTCTTTGGTCTTGATCTTCTTCCTAGATGTTTGTGTTCATGTGACATTGGATTTGAGGTTTGCATGGAGCTATATTGATCACTATGTTTGTGGTCATGTGTTGTTATTTGTACTTCATTTTTTTTGGTGACAACATGGAGGTTCCTTTATCTCTTTCTTTTATTTAGTGTGAATAACTTGGGAGAGTTGTGGAGACTAGTGGCGAGACTTATATTGCAACAATTTTGTTTTCAAATTTGGAAAATCATTGTGAATTTTACATGGTACTACATGATGTTGATTACACTTTCTATGTGATTGTATTGGTGTATCTTTGGATACCTTGATAATTTTTAGATTTGACATTGCCTACGTAGTGGGAGTTCATAGATGTGTGTGTTCTTCATTGATAGGTTTGACATGGAGCTTGTGGTTGCATGTTATGGGTTGTATATGTTGATGGAATGAGGTTAACTTGTTATGATTTTTATACCTTTAACATATGGATAGTTGAATGTGTTAGCATTTGTTGTGGTTGCTAGTTTGGCTATGGTTATTATATATTGATAAATATTGATGCATATTTGTTAACTTTGGATTGAGTATTTATGTTTTGGGATATCGGTTGGAGACATTACTTATGCTTCTATGTGAAAGTGTGACATGTCTTTGGATGGCTATTTTGGCGAAGGGGTTGAGAGAATATTTTTTTACATTTGTGAGGTTTGAAGCATGGCACGGGATGGATGTTTAAATACTTGTTCACATGGAGTTTTTATAGAGAGCTTGATGTTTCAAGGGTATTCATGGAGACTCTAAATATGTGTCATAATGATTTCATTTCTGAATAATGCATGAGTGATGGATCTGATTTTGGAGGTTGGGTTTTTCCCTCTTGAGGGCTTTCATAGGGTATATCGTTGTCATATTTGATGGTATGTATTCTATTATTTTGCATATGGATTGTGAATACTAGTTTGCATATATTTCTCTATTTGGGTTATGTGGAAATTTTAATGATTTCATTGTTGAATAAGACATGAGTGATGGATGCTTTTGGAGGCTAGATTTTTCCCTCTTGAGGTTTTTCTCAAGGTAAATCTTGTTTCATATTTGATGGTATGTTGTCTATTCTTTTGTATATAGATTATGAATACTAGTTTGCATAGATTTCTCTATTTGGGTTATGTGGAAATTGACTTGGGAGGCTACATATTTCCTTTCAATATTGGTAGAGGAAGCATGTGGCCTTTAAAGTATGTTATTATATTATGGTATTACATTTCATAACTTTCCATACATACATAAATTATGTTACACACTTTTATCCTCCTAATACAAATATATCCTCTTATTACCTCATAACCAAACCATTGTATTTCCTTCTATATTTTTGTTATGTTATCTATCGAAGGTTCAAAATTATATAAGTATTATTCTCTAGAATCCATGCATGAACTATCTCTACCCAAGGGTCCTAATTTTGAATATTGATATGTAGAATTGAATAACTTAAATTAGGATTTCTACACTGTTCTTTTTCTCCTTGAATGATTTCTATCTTCTTTATGTTATTTTTTTAATTTAGATTGTATTCTTCTCTCCATATTCAAGTCTTATAATGTGCAAAATAAGTCAATTTTATTAAAAAAAAGTTTCCACTTTTTACCTGTAAGAGATAATTTTTTTTTACTAGTATCTCAACTTATACACTAATCAATACTCTTCATAAGATTACTAGGGTTCTCAAGACATAATTAGATGAAAAATTCACTAATAATGACTAATTCATCCCTAAAAATGACATCATTCTATTGGGTGCCAAAAAAAATCACTTCTAGAAAAATCAATCTAGTTCAATGACAAGGATATCTCATTCGTGAAGGTGGAAATATTAGCTCATCAACAAAGAGTGATTGATGACATGACACTTTCTAAAAGTGGATAATATTTCCTTCACTTCAGGCTCAACTAGACTCAAGAAGTGTTCCTATAGGTAATATTTAACAATATAGAATATATAACTAGCTAAGGAGACATTTAGTTACATATGTTACAAAATATATACCTATTTGTGATTTGTAACATTGGGTTTCTCTATCCTTTTTATCTTGCTTCTTCTTTGAATGCCAATTTGAAAAGCCATAGATAGAACCCTACTAGGTACTCTATTCTTCATGAAGGACTGCTTGTCCTTATTTACAATCATTTTAAAGCCATGTCGGCTCTGCCATACCAGACACCATCGTCTAAGGATAGGGTTGCTGACAAGGGAAAAGGAAAATCTAGGGATTCTCCTCAGAAGAAGGGTAAGAGAAAGGTATCAGAGGACCCCTCCTATGATGTGAATGATGAGGATTCACAGTCAATTTCGTTGTATGAGTACTCCAGCCATCCTACTACTGATAGAGACGAGAGACCCCATTTCCCTATGGATCTCAAGGTGGGGGATCACTATTTTAAGGAGGAACGGGAATTTCCCACTGATATTCTTGCTATAGACCACAATGGGGTGGTGGATAACTTTAGGTTAATGAGATGGGTGTTCTTTGAAATAAAAGAGATTAAGTTGAACTAGAGAGCCATTAATAGTAAAATGGAGAAAGCTAATGATGATAATAACAGAGGAAGTGGTAGTAGTCAGGCTACTGACTTATGGACTGAGGAAGATAAGAAGTATATGGTTGAGTGCCTCAAGAAAATGGTGGATGAGTTACAGGATTTTAAAAGCAATCATGATGGCAAGCAGGAGGATATGGAGGAGCAGCTGAGGAACATCAAAAACTCTCTCCACAAAGTGTTGGTTATGAACCATAAGATTTTAAAATCCACTGCACAGACCATGAATACCATGGTGGAGAACCTGGAAAAATCCCATCAGGTCAAAACTGATGTGTTTCTTAATTTGGACAAAGAGGAAGGGTAGCTGGATAGTGGGGGGCCGAGTAATAGGACCAAAGCAAATTTGAAAAGGAAGGAAGACCAAGCTTTAGTGAACATATAGGAGATCAAGAAGTTTGCACTTAATATGAACAGGTTGGAGCAGGAAGCAGCAGAGATCCTCAAGAACCTGGCCTAGGGGCTAGCTGTTTTACGGTTTTTTGTTAGTTTTTTGCTGTGCTGCCCTGGTTTCCACTATTTTCTTCTTTGTGGGCAGCTTTTTGTTTTTGTTTATGCTATGCTAATGTTCTATCCTTTGCTATCTAACTGTTAATGGTTTCAGGATCCCTTTAAAACAAAACATTGGGTTTCTCTAATGACAACTAGAAATGCAAAAATTGAAACCCTAGATCTTGCTTAGTATTTCAATTATGTGGAACTAGAGATATGACTATCCTTTGTTTTGAAAGATAAACTAGTATATATAACACTTCTTTTGTTTGTGGAATAACTCTAGGAACCCACTAAGGGTCATATGGAATTAACACAGTGTGTGGAACAAGTCAAAATTACAAGAAATACATTGAAATGGTGGCCTAGAGCTTGCATGAAAGTCATTTACACAAAAAATGAAACCAATGCATAAATGGAGGCATGGCATTGTCATCATCCACCATTGAAATTGTGTGTGAAGTGGCATCCTTGGGATGGAAAATTATTTCTCAATGGGAAAACACTTTTGGATTATTTTTGGCATCAAATTTGGTCATTAATGGTGCTTTGGGTTGTACATGGAGGTCGGTGGGAGTGAATAATTCAAAATACAAGAGTTGTAGAGTTTCAAGGCTCAAGGGTTAGGGATATATCATAATCCATATCACTTGTCAAAAATTAAGGATTGAGAATACATTATACCTTATGCCGTAAGTCAACAATAAAGGTATATTTGCATCTCCAACTCTAAAAGAATACAAGAAGCGAAATATTAGGATTTGGGGATCAAAGATATTGAGGAATTATCCTACAAAACACACAAGTAAAGATAGGTCCAAAATTGTGAATCTAATAAATTAATATGGTGGGAAATGTTGGGGACCAAGAGTTAGGAATACTTTATAACCCATGCTATGAGTACCATATTAGAGTTATTCCCAAATATTTTAATCTAAAAATTATATGTTTGGAAATAACTTTAGGATTTGGGATACAAAGGAATTAATATTGTAAGGTATGCAAGTAAAGGAATGACCAAAGTCATGACTTTGAAAAATATAACATTAAATAGGATTGGAAATTGGGGATCAAGAATTAAACATTCATCACTCCAAAAGGGGTGTGGATAAGAAGATGATAAAAATCACGACTTTGAAAGGTAACTTAGTGTAAATCATTAAAGTGTAGGGTTCTAAGGAAAAGCGTGTTGATAAGAGAAAGTGTAAAATTTTGAAAGAGATAAGGGATTTAGAGTAGGGGTCAAGGGAAGGTATCCTAAGATAAGAAACTTTAAAAGTCTAAAATTTAGAACAATATTGAGAATTTGAATAGAAAATATCCACACTTATAAATTTTTGGGACCTTTGCAACTTCCAACATGTGATAGGCACATAGGGAATGATGGAGAACAATACAAGAATATTTTGATAAAAGGGGAACTATTTAAGGATCTCCTAAATCAATTAGCTATGATGGAAAAAATGATGCCTAAACTCATAGAGGAGATGTGAATCAATAAAATTTTGGAATTGTCAAATTGAGTGCCAACACATCATACCATTAATCATTCATTGAAGTATGATACACAAAATTTGATATATAGAAAGCACAAAATAATCATAATCACTATCATATGTAAATTGGGATACTCTTGTTGCTTCATCATCATTGTAGGTTGTATATTTTTATTTTAAATAGTTTTATATCTTATCAGTATGATATTTTATATTCATGGGCTTCACCACTTCCTTTTTAACTATACTATTTGTAATACAACTATTTTTTATTACTTTCTGGTTGTCATATTTAAATTTCCCTCAATCATTTGCACACCCTCTTCCCATATTCATCCATATGAATGTACCTCTTCCTAAATTAATGCAACCACCTCTAGTAATAAAATTTATTATTAGAAGGATTGCTTTTTTATTGGACAAGACAAATATTTTCACTAGTGAAATCAAAATTTTATCCCAAAATATTTTTCATGTTCTAGCAATTTTTCAACTAGTTTATCAAAAGTGATGGTCTTATATTGATTATTTAATTGTAAAGAATCCAAATAGGTTGAATGAGTTTTAAGGAGTTTCTTTATGAAGGCTCTAAGATATATATCAATTTTACACTAGTAGTGTATCAACATCTTATTTTATGGCTTGAATTTTATAATACAAACTCATGACATCATCATTATTTAATTCAAGGTTTAATAAATTTAATTGCAACTAAATTAAATCAAATTATGAATGATAATCATATATATTGAGCATATTTTTTTAAGGGAATATCCCAATACAATTTATACCATTGTATGTGTTAGAGTAATCATTCATTAGCTACTAATTAATTAATTTTTAATTGATTATTATGCTAATTTCACTTTATGCACTTAACCTAAACTTAGGAGTGATTTTTTATTTTATTAGATTGAGATATTATTAGATCATTTTGTTTTATCACATGTGAACTTGTCATGATCTAATCGCTTTCTCATTGGTGTTTCTCTAATACTCTCCTTCATTGTATTATGGTCTCTAGAAGTTCAGTGAAAGTTCTTGGCATCTCTTGTAAGTTTTTATTTTTCAGGAAATAGAAAATTATTGTTTTCAACTCTTGTGTGTGGAAGGTGTTTTCATTTTCTATTTGATCTTGCCTTGTGTGTTTTTTCACAATTCTAACATGGTATCAAAGCATGGATTTTGAGGGTTTCTTCTCAACTAGGGTTACAAAAGAAAAATTGAAAGGAAGCCGGGTGAGTGGAAACAACTTCCTACACTAATCTAAGTAGAGGAGAGTTACAATTTTTTTGTTTTAATACCTTTAACAATTACAACAAGAGACACAAATAGAGAATAACATAATAAATCAACAAGTACACATAAACTAACATACACTAGATATGCGTGGGGAAATCCTTTCGGGTAAAAATCCCCACCCTCCAAAAGCACAATACTTTTATATTACTTCAAATAGGAGTTACAAAATAGACCAAGTACAAAGCTTCTACATAAGTGCTTCATCACAAAAACATGTTCTGGAGTTAACCTAGTAGCACTTTGTTACCTCCAAACAAACTATGCATTCTACAACTCAAGGCACTTAATAAATAGAGATAAAAGCTTTAAGAAGCATCTATAAGGTGAGGGGTGTCCAAATCCACATGGCACAAAATATAATGCCTTGGACATGCATTTGGACACATGTACAATATTCCCTTACACCCCTTACAATGGTCAAACATGCAAATATTCTTCTTTCCAAGCTTAGTTTCCTAGAATATGCTAAAAATAGCTTATGAAAGATGTCTTACAATTGTCATAGAATATGTAATAAATCTACCATAGAATCTATCATAGGATCCATAAGAGAACCTGTCATAACTGGCTAGAAATAGTTGATTCTCTAACATCTTGTCGTAACCCATCTTGGGTGCCAACTTTCTCCATGCATTCAAAGATGACTTATGATGCGTCATAGAATCTGTCATATGTCATTTATTCCAAAGTGGGATGCCTATGTCCACATGGGTTGATGATGTGTCATCCAGTCACCTCCAACAAGGATGCCACCTAGTTGGTGGGTCCTGAATAATTGCATGACACCATAGTAAATTAAGTAATACTAATAAATACATTAATTACATCAAATAAATCAATATTAGGACTCTAAGGTTGAGACACCTTAATCCCAACATTCTCCCACTTGTCAAAGACCTACTGAGAGTCATACAAAATCATCTGCTCAAGGCCCCAAGGCCCATGGAATCAAAACACCATTTGAACTTCTCCATGCTCACTAATTTTGTCAATGCATTTGCAACATTCACCAAAGTGTCAACCTTCTCCAAGTTCACCTTTACATTCTCTACCATATCACAAACAAAATGATACTATACATCGTTGTGCTTTGTTCTGGCATGGAAGGTAGGATTCTTTGCTAGAAAAATTGCACTTTGACTATCACAACAAATAGTAATATGTCCTGCATCTAAACCAATATTAGAACACAATATCTTAATCCAAATTACTTCCTTATAGGCATGGGTGGCTTCTATATACTTTGCCTCTATCATGGAAAATGTGACTACAACTTGCCACTTGCCCATCCAACTGATAGCACCGCCAAACATCATAAACAAATTTAACCACTGGTGGATCTTTTGTTGTCAATGTCACTTGCCCAATTTGAATCCACATATCCTCAAATTCTCATAGCATGCTAAGGTATAGTAGGATAACCATGAAAACATAAGGCATACTCAAAAGTACCCCATAAATATCTAAACACTATCTTAATCGCATCCCAATGCACCCATCCAGGATTAGCCATAAAACAACTAAGGACTCCCACTACTTGGGCAATGTCTAGTCTCATACACACCATCACATACATCAGATTGCCAACTACACTCACATATGGTACTTTGGTCATGTCCTCCATCTTAGTAGGAGATTTTGGACAATCATTCACAGAAAGCTCCATCCCTTGCATCATAGGAACAACTAACTGTCTACAATCTACCATGTTGAATCTTTCCAACATTGATTTCACATACTTTCTTTGGCTTAACCAAAGTTTTTTGTTAGCTCTGTCTCTAGTGATTTCCATTCCCAAAATGTACCTAGCTGCATCTATGTCTTTCATCTCAAACTATGCTGACAACTAAAACTTCAAATATGAAATCATACTTTTACCATTCCCAATAAATAACATACCATCCACATATAGGGCAATAATGAGAATGAAACCATTATCAATTTTAAAGTACACACAATGGTCAGATTTAGATCTCTAAAATACCAATGACAACACATATGTATCAAAATTTTGATACCACATTCTAGGAGACTGTTTCAAACCATAAAGAGACTTCTTCAATTTGCAAACCAAATTTTATTTACCTTTTTCAATGAAATGCTCTAGCTGTGATATATAAATTTCCTCCTCCAAATCACCATGAAGGAACATTGCCTTCACATCCATCTATTCCAATTCTAAGTCATATGCTGTTGCAAATGACAACAAAAGTCAGATAGATGTCAGCTTTGCTACAGGAGAGAATATTTCCCCATAATCAATTCCCTCCACTTGGGAAAACCCCTTAGTGAATAATCGGGCCTTAAAATTCTCAACACTGCCATTAGGACCACACTTTCTCTTGAAAACCAATTTACAACCGACAGGTTTACATCCAGTAGGAAAAGGTATTAGATCCCAAGTCTCATTTTTCTTTAAATAAGCCATCTCTTCATCCATGGCTTGCATCCAGGAATCTAAATATTTCATACCCAATGCCTCTCTAACTGTCCTAGGTTCATCAGTGTTAGTAATCAAGGAAAATATGCAACTGGAATCCAATAATGAATATCCAAACCTTTCTGGTTGCCGCCTAACTCATGTAGACCTCCTCAAAGGCTGAGGTTGAGGCTCTCCTTCTTCTTTAGAGCTTTCAAAGCTACTTGAGCTCTCCTCATCATCAAGTCCAATAGGAGTACTTGGTTCTTCTTTCTTCAAAGTAGGTGGAATCTACATTACCTCCTTTTACTCCTCCTTTTTCTCTAGTTGCAACTCAATAGTGGAAGGTTTCATCTCTCTGAAGATCACACTTCTACTATAAAGAACCTTCTAAGATTTTGGATCCCAAAACTTGTACCCTTTCACATTGACACCATAGCCAATAAAGATACACTTAAATTTGTTCTCCAACTTAGATCTCTTCTCAATCAAAACATGAGCATATGCTTCGCAACCAAATACTGTAAGATGTCTCATCGAAGGATTTTTACTAGAACATGCCTCCATGGGTGTCTTACCAACAAGTGTTGATGTAGGAGATCTATTGATCAAATAACATGCAGTAGATACCACTTAAGACCAAAATTTTTGCTTAAGGCTAGCACCACTCAACATACTCCTAACCCTCTCCATCAACATTTTGTTCATCCTCTCTGCAACTCCATTTTTCTATAGAGTGTAGGGAATTGTCTTATGTCTCTCAATCCTATGCTCTTTACAAAACTTGTCAAACTGTATGGAACAAAATTCACCACCATTATCAGTCCTCAAACACTTAATCTTTCTGCTAGTCTGATTTTCTACCAAGGCTTTAAACTCCTTAAATTGACTAAAGACTTCAACTTTACTTCTAAGGAAATAAACAAATGTCCTACTATAATCATCTATGAAAGAAACAAAATATACTGATTTTGATAACGAAGAAACATTTACAAGACCAAAAACATCTCAATGTACATAAACCAAGACCCCAAAAGACTTATGAGAACTAGAGTAGAAAGAAACACAGCGTTGTTTTTCATATACACAATCTTTGCAAAAGTAAAACTCAAGATTACAATCATCAAGGCCTTCAACAAGGCTCTTATTTTTTAGAGTTGTAAGACCCTCCTCACCAATGTGACCAAGTCACTGGTGCCATAACATTGTCTTCTCTCCAGGAAGCTTCATTTCCATGGAATGAGAACCCTTAGGTACCCAAAATGCATGATCACCGGATGTAGATGCAACATGCTTCTTCTCTACACAATTTGATGGTGAGGATGAATAATCCAAATGTCTCTTCTTCGATAGATAAGAAGAACTATTGCACTGTACAGTGCATGCATCAAGCTGAAACAAAGTACCAATACAAACCCCCTTAGCCAATACCATAGCCCCTCTATTCCTCTTACATCCTCCACCAGAGAAAAGAACTTGCAACCCCAAATCATTCAATTCACTTACAAAAAGTAGGTTCCGTGCCAAACCTGGGATATGAAAAACACCATCAATCCCCTTGACTCTTCCATTAGGAAATATTATTTTGACAATTCCATGACCAACAATCTTCAGGTGAGAGTCATCACCCAGGTACATCTCTCCACCATTTTACTCCTCATACTTTGAGAACTAGTCTCTATGAGAAGTCATGTGAAAGGATGCACCTAAATCTATCAACCACACATCATCTAATGCATGGGCTACCAAGGCTGCAATAAATTATTCTCCATCATCTTTGGATGATTTCTGATATTCGAAATTGGAGAGGCTTGTTTTTCTTCTTCTTCTCCTTCTTGCAAATTTTCTGAATGTGACCAACTTCACCATAATTCAAATATTTTTCCTTGGAATTCTTACCAAGAGACTTTGATCTCCCTAGAGACTTTGGCATAGATTTCTTGTATTTCTTTTTGCTTCTCTCTTTTGGTCTACTACGGACTGGAAGGGCCTCCTTGACCATCTAAGAAGACTTCCTTCACATCTCTTCAAATAATAATGAGGAAACAACCTCATCCATCTTAAAGGTGGAATTAGTGCTTCTAATAGCCATTACCAGGTGATCCTAAGAGTCTGACAACAAACACAAAAGGAGCATGCAACGGTCTTGTTAATCTATTTTATCTCCAATGGAACCTAGTTGTGCAACCAACATATTAAATGTAGTTAGATGATCTGCAATAGATCCTCCATCTTCCATTTTTAGAGAATATGTATTCTTTCTTAGGAAAAGCTTGTTTACCAAGGATTTAGCCTAGTAGACATCACCAAGCTTCTTCCATAGAGAAGCAAAAGTTTTCTCTTCATGGACATTTAGGAGGACAAAATCAGCCAACAAAGTCTAATAAGACCCTTGGATTTCCTAATCATGAGATCCTTGAAATGTTGTAAAATTGTTTTGGGGCCTTCTCTTTCACCTTTAGGGTTTTGGACCTAAAAGGAGAGAAATAATCTTCACACACACTTCACTCAAGAACAAACCCTTGAGATTTCAATGCAAAGGAGATTGAAATCTTGCAAAAGGATTGTCCTAGGGGTTGAAGATGATCTATTAAGGGGTTCGCCAATAAGTTTAAACTTGGAAAAGACAATGTAATGCACAATGAAATGTAAAATCCTAATTGAATGCAAAACAACACTAAATGAATTATAAAGATAAAGAAAGTTATGGTATAGAAAGTGTGCACCTGGGAGATTGAAGAAGGAAGAATGGAGGTTTAGAATGCTAGAAAATCTATTGTCATAGTTGACTGGGACTCATTCTCCAACTTGGGAGAATCAGTCTAGTTTCTAGGAAAATGCACTGGAGCAGTTTTTAGCCAAAAGGATATCCAAATCTATAAAAATCTCTATTAGGCTTGTACAGTGGGACTCATTCACCAATAGTGGAAAACCAATCCACTTTTTCTTTTCTAGAAATTTTGAATCTGATTCTATACCTCTCAGTCTATTCTACTCTTTTTGACTGGTTTCTGGATCTAAAACTATAAATTTCCACCTGTAGGTCTTCTCCAAGCTTTTCCAAGGTTTGATGACAACTTTGACAACTTTAGGGATTTGGAAAATTTTCTCCAACTTTGCTCCTTGAAAAATCTACAACCTAGCCCTGCAAATCACACATAAGAAGAGGGAGAAATGTTGTGAGGTTAGTGAATAGGGGCATACCTTGGTCAAACCCCTTGTTGGTAATTAAACCTTGAAATGAAAGCAAATATAAATGGAGAATGATGAATGAAAATATAACAATGTTGCAACTCACCAAACCCTAGCAATAAAGTGCTGCAAGTATGCTTGAAGTGACTGCAATGGATGTGGTTCTTGACTCTAGCTTGAAGGAGATAGATCTTGAATGTAACACTTACTTGGATCATGAACTCTACATCACAATTGTTAGCACAATAACAAACATGACGAATGCAATCTTTGACATGATGATTGATGCTTGAATAATGCTCTAAAATGCCTGATAATCTACCCTTGAAAGCTCTTGAATGATTTTGTGAACTCTTGAATGCTAGGTATTGAATATGAGTGAAAGAACCTTGTATTTATACTCAATTATGTAAGAATTCCCGAAATTACAACACTACAAGCCAACATCAAATCTAGGAGAATAAAATCCTATTAGAAATTTGAATTAAATTTGAATTTTGGTCACATGGGAATCATTCACTCAAAGTGGCGAATGAGTCCCATTAGACATAATGTATGGGACCAAAAATGAAAAGTGCTTAGAAAGGTGTAAAAATTGGTTTGGGGCCAAAAGATCCAAGTGGGACCCATTCACCCAAGGAGATGAATGAGTCCTAGACACTAAATATGGGCCACACAAGCTAGGAACACCTAAAATATGATTGGGTATTGATTGGTGTTGGGATTATCCTAAAAAAGATGCAATAAATGAGGCTTGTGGATGCAAAATAGGGCCAATTAAAGCATAAGAAAGCCCAATTATTAATGATAGGCCTAGAGAAATGTGAAAGTGAGTTATAACACTTTACAACACTCCAAATAAGGCAAGATTAAGGTTGATTTTGATTAAAATTATATTTATTATGCTTAGTTAATTGATAAAACCCTAGAAAAGTGTGAAAGTGTGTTACAACACTCCACAACACTTTAGCAAGGCACCATTAAATTCCATTAGTTCACAAGGTCCCAAGACCTAATGTGAATGTATTATCCACATTACAACACTAAATCAAGGAAAAATCAAGCCAAAATACACAAGGAGGACCCAAACGAGTGTGAAAATGCCAAAGGATCCATTTTACTACATTACAATCCCAATCTTCTTGTTTTAGGCCTGATGGTTTGGTTCTAGAAATAGTAGTCCATAGGTCATGATCTATGAACATGTCTTCCATTTTGAGCTTCCACAACTCAAAATTACCACCGTTAAACTTTTTCCATCTCAATTCTCCTAGATATGCCTGCCATCTCTTTCCTACAACAAAGTAACAAAACACACACTTCTGAAAAAACTCCCACTAAAATAGAGATTAGCTCAAAAAGCCCCTTCTACCCCAAAAAGGAACCAAGGTTGGCTAGGCTCTAATACCAACTGAAAGGAAGTTGGGTGAGCAGGAAAAACTTCCTACACTAATCTAAGTAGGGGAGAGTTACAATTTTTTTTGTTTTAATACCTTTAACAATTACAACAAGAGATACACAAAGAATAACATAATAAATCAAAAAGTACACATAAACTAACATACACCAGATATACATTGGGAAAACCATTTTGGGTAAAAAACCCCACCCTCCAAAAGCATAGTACTTCTATATTACTTCAAATAGGAGTTACAACATAGCCCAAGTGCAAAGCTTCTACACAAGTGCTTCATCACAAACACCTATTTTGGAATTAACTCGGTAGCACTTCATTACCTGAAAAAAAAATGCATTCTACAACTCAAGGAGATCAAAAAATAGAGTGATACAAGCTTCCAAAAGCATCTAGAAGGTGAGGGGCATCCAAATCCACATGGAATAGAATCCAATGCCTTGGACATGCATTTGGACACGTACAATATTCCCTTACACCCCTTACAATGGTCAAACATGCAAATATTCTTCTTCCAAGATTGGGAGCCTAGAATATGCTAAAAATAGCTTATGACAGATGCCTTACAATTTTCATAGAAATGTCATAAATCTTCCATAGAATCCGTAAGAGAATCTGTCATAACTGGCTAAAATAGCTGATTCTCTTACATCCTATCATAACCCATCATGGGTGCCAAGTTTCTCCATGCATTCAAAGATGTCTTATGATAGGTTATAGAATCTATCATAAGTCATAGATTCCAAAGTGGGACACCTATGTCCACATGGGATGATGATGAGTCATCTAGTCACCTCCAATGAGGATGCCACCCAGCCGGTGGGTCCCAAATAATGACATGAGACCATAGGAAATTAAATAATACCAATAAATACATTAATTACATCAAATAAATCAATATTAGGACTCTAAGGTTGAGACACCTTAATCCCAACAAAAAATTGGAATCTTCATATTTTTTGTAGGTTTTGGGCTTCAATTTTTTTTTGCATGCTTAGAAGCTAAATAGACCTCACCATTGTATTTAGGAGGATGAACATATAGATTTTGACTATAAATTTACCTATAGTCAACTTGAGAGTTTTCGAGGAATTTTTTAGTATAATAGTTATATGAGGCCATATAGGCCAACTATATGGTCATTAGAGAAAAAAAGCAAAAAATAAACAAAAAAGGATCAACAACTTTTTTTAATTTTTAATTTTTATTTTAAAAAGAAAGAAAGAAAGCAGGTTTCAGATAAAAAGTGCAAGTTTAAAGGGGCTAACTTTATTAGGTACCCATAGGATACCTACATGTGTAGGCCCCTATAGGCCCGTACCACTTGGGTTTATTTGTTGGTAGCATCTGACACTTTCCTTCACTAGTGGCATCTTTAACTCACCTGAAAGGTCCTCCATTTTCACTAGTCCTTTACACATGCCCAATGGTATCAAGATTCTTGACATCTACACCTCTTTCTTTGCACCCTTTTTACTATTCCTGGTTTATTATCTTTTGAATTTATCAGTCAATCATTGGAGGTGCCCGATGGATTTTCATGCCATCAAACTATTTTTTTTAAAACCTCTTTTCTCAATCCAACAACAATGGTACTTTTTTTGGCATGACATCACCATTTTTTAGCATATTCCATTCTACATAGGGGAATATTCGGGCACTTTTTTCCCAGAGGTTGGATTTTTTCCGATGTAAAAGGAATATTTAATGAAATATTTCACTAATGTCATACTGATGTTAGCATGATGTCAATAGTACAGATGCTGATAGAGCCCCCTCCTAATCCCCTTTGTTCCTTAAATGAGTTGTTTTTTCTTTTGGCCATAACTTGGGTATATGGTATCAAAATTGGGTGAATGAGATATCGATAGAAAGTTAGGTTCACATAATTTCTAGTGGTGTGGGTCTGATCACCATTTTTTTTGTTGGTGCATGAAAAATTTGTTGAATTCATACTTGTTGTTTTCATCTTGAGCTCATCACTTTTGAATAGTTTCTCTATTTTTCACGATTCTTGCAGCGTTGGAAAGGTCTTCTAGAGCTCTTCACAACTATCCATACACTTTTTCTATATTTTTCTCTAGTATTTTTTTCTATTTGGGCATTGTAGACATGTCTTGTAAGAATTTCTCTTTTATAGACGTATTGAGATAAAGTGCTATTATTGTACATGATTTTTTGGGATTTCACACATCTTGTTATGCATTTTTTACTCACACTATGTTATAAAGTGTCATAGGGGGTTGTGTAGTGCCTTTGGTTTTCTATCAAACCTTTTTCAAGTGAGTGTTTCTTCCATGACAATATTGAATCCTAGTGATTTTTTCTTCATGCATGTGTGCCTTGTTTGTAAGACCTTTTTTAGTTACATAGATACTTTCATGTTCACATTCAGATGCTCTTGATTCTCCTTCATGCACTTCTTGATGTCACAGTTTTAGTGGACCTATTATGGCTCTTCCTTGTTAGAATTATGGGGGGGTTTCTATTGTTGGTGCTAATGCTTCCTTGGTTTCATTTTCGAGTGATCTATGTATTCAATATGTGTTCATATACTAGGAAAATGCAATAGTTGGTTACCCATACATTCAGTGAGATGGAGCATTTACAATATGTACACTCTTGGATTCTTATTTTTGGAGGCGACCTTCCATTTTCACTTCATCGGTGTTCTTCATACTATTGGTAACTATATTTTTGACTTGCATCTTGCATATTTGAATAGTTTCATTGGGGTCACTTATGCAAATTCATGTGCCATTTATATCTTTAAGTGCTAGATGTTTGCCTTTTTTCCATTTGATCATTTTTTACTAGTATTTTTGGGGGAACTCATGCATATTCTTGTATTCTTGATCTTGACCATCATTTGTTTCAGAGGAGGTTCTCCATTACAACACTATAACAATCGACATTCAATAGTTGTCTACAACTTCGTCATGCTTCAATGATGTTCTCACATTCCTATTCTTTTTGGGACACTGGTTTATAGGTTTCTTAGTCCTTCATTTACATTTCTCTCTTTTGGGGAGGAGTTTTTCCCATGATTTTTTCTCCTTTTCTTTAGTTCTAAGAGATTAGATTGTTTGTACATGGGTACCTCATCAAGCCATTTTTTTTTAGACCCATGCATGCATTATTTTCTTTTTATGCATTCAATTTTTAGAGTTTTTAGCTACTCCCTAAGTTACACTCAAGGGGGTGTTAGAGTAATCATTCATTAGCTAATAATTAATTAATCTTTTACTGATTATTAGGATAATTTCATTTTATGCACTTGAGCTAAAATTAGGAGTGTTTTTATCTTTTATTAGATTGAGCTATTATTATATCATTCTACTTCATCATGTTTGATGATAACACTTGTCATGATCTAATCCCTTTCTCATTTAGGGTTTTCTCTTATAAGAACTCTCTTCCATTGTATTATGGTCTCTAGAAGTTTAGCGAAAGCTCTTGGTATCTCTTGTAATTTTTTCTTTTTGAGGAAACAATATTTTGTTTTGCAATTCTTATGTGTGGAAGGTGTTCTAGTTTCTTATTTGATCTTGTCTTGTCTGTGTTTTCACAATTATACTAGTATGTGTTGAAACACATATATTTTAATAGAAGCCCTTGTCAAAGCCAAGAATAGAATTCTTATACTACCATGATTCCTTTTCTTTAGCAATATTTGGTATTGTAGGCCGTGTTTCTCCATCATAAATAATTTAAAATATTATTTTCTACTCCATTCTATCCATGTGTCTTTTTCAATTAAGATTTCACCAACTGTTGTCATAATAAATAGATTATATTTGATTCTTTGCATAATTATTTTTTATAAATTTATTTATGTAATTCTTTAATTTTAAATGGTTGAAATCAAGTAGGGGTAAACAATATCTATTTTAGTATGTTCCTTGAAGAAGAAAATTATATAAAAATTCCTACTTTTCTATAAAAAATAATTAATCCTTTTTCTAAATATCTAAATTTATATATATATCCACTTGGATTTCAACATCTAATTTATTTCTAAAAATGTGATACCTTTGTTTGATAGCATGATAAAATACTTTACTTGACAATTCAACAACTTTCCAAAAGAATGATAAGAAATTGCAACATGGAAAGTGAAACAAAAGAAACTCCAATTAAAAATGGATATAGAGAGATCTCTAGACATAAAGACCATAAGGTCTCATGTCTAGTACGTGAACACAAAAATGGACACTTAGATAATTTTTCTTGGATTAACCATAAAAATATGTTTATGTAAAAATCAATCTCTTAAAAAACCTTAAGAAGATCATTGAAATTTAGATTAGCCAAATGCAACATATTAAGTTTGTTCTTTATTTGAACTTTTTTCAAACACTTCTATTGTCAATCCTTTAATCATGAGATCAGATATTTCCCCTTGGTTTTTTATCACAACAAAATTATTCCTTATTTGACTACTAATGCTCCTCTTAAAAAAATCAAGATTGTCAATTGTGGTTAGTCAAGATAATAACAATAATGTTAACACTGATTAATGCTCCACCTAAATCCTTATTTTCTAATGGTGGATATTTGTTCAAGTCTTGAGGTTGTTCAATTTCAAAAACTTTAGAATATAGGGAAAGTGGGTTTTCTCTCACTTGGTGAGTCTTCTAGTGATGTAATATAAAGCTCACAAGAACATCATAAGATTAATTTGCTTTAACTCCTCAACTAGAATCTATTACTCACTCATCTTCCTCTCCTCTCCCAACATTTCAATAAAATTCTCATAGTCCATATAAGAATCTAGAAGAGGGTTAGTATGTTCTATACAAATAATGACACAACCAACTAGTTTTTCACATAGATAGTTTCGATGTAGAGGATGAGTTGTTAGAGAGCATCTATTAATAAAATGGATAGTGTGGACATTACTATTAATTATAATCCATTCATTTCATATCCTCTAATTTTCAATGTCTAATAGACTTCCTAAGAGAATATTTTTTGAGAGACGCTTGACAAATATTTCTAGGTTTAGATGTTATCTACTTGCAAGAAGTTAAAATTTCTAGCTTTTTACTTTTTCTTGTATACTATTTCATATGGCTTATTATTCATTTTTTTTTGGAAATCATGAAATGAGTTGTTGTGGTATTTTTACCTTTATCTCTCCTAAGTGGCATTAGAAATTATCTTACTAGGGATGTCACCCCACCAACAGAGCATTTTGGGCTCTTTTCAACCTTGATAATAATTCCTTTAGAGTAATTAATGTTTATACTTCTAATAATGTTTTTGAGCGATCTCTTCTCTAAAGAAATATTTATAATTGAATTAATTACACCATTTGGATTCTATATAGAGATTTTAATATGATGAAATTGGCTTGCAATAAATGTGGTACCTAGCATATGAGGTGGAAAGTAGGTGAAAGATAGTCTTGGTACTACATGCACAATAAATGAGGGCTCTACAATCCCACTCTTGGCAACATCATGATCATACAATCTATTAAACATGGAGCAACCTTATGGATAGATTTTATAGATTTTACAAGTATTTAATAGAGCTATGTTGTCAACCTAGTCCATTTTTCCTTTTCCAATTTCTATTCCTTATTAGTGTACCATTTATCGAATGTTATCCATTCAAACCACTTCCTAAAATTGTATTGTATTGAATACAATTTTCTCAAACCCAAGGCTAAGAAGACTCATTTTTTATTAAACATGTCTTTGCTAGCTCATCAAATTACATTAGCCAACATTCAATATGTTTAGAACCTATAATCTAGAATTATTAATCAAATAGGCTAGATTACTTGATGGAAACATGGCATCAAACAAACCTCTCACTTGTTTCACATTTATGGGAAACATGTGGCTTGCTTCTAATACCACTCATATGAGGCCACCATCTTCAAGCTTTAGTAAACAATTTCCATTTTGGAATATCAAACCTTAGGTTCTACCTTACACTTGTGCATTTATAAAATCAACTAATAGAAGAAAATTGTAGATAACCATATAGCTAAAGGCGCTCAAATTAAATCCTATTTTCACTTGCTAAAATTTGGTGATAAAGTTTCTAAGAAATTTTTGCACGCTTTACATACTTCTCAAGCCATTAAAAAAATCAAATTGTTGGAAAAGTATGCCTCAATCATCACAGGTTGAAACCTCCATTGGAGTCAAGTCGCTGTGATAGCTTTTTTGTTTGGCCGACTAGCAGAACATCATGTTTTGTACAGGTCACTGTGACCTTGCAGAAGTCTTTCCGAACGTCATTTACCTTGGAGCCTGTCGTTGTGGCCTCTGACCATTCATAGAGATCTCTGGCCGATAGGCCATTCAATCGAATATCAGGGAGAGTCTTGGGTGTTCGCTATGAACTCTTGGCGATGTGTTTATGTCTCACCGACAATATGTTCTTATCAGGCTTTGGGGAGACTCACATCGATGGGTGTCTTCGGGGAAACTCAAAGGGCTTTGGGAAGAAGTCCTAGCGAACGATAAAGGTCTTGCCGATGGGGATACAACCAAATGTTCATCGGAGTAACTCAACGCGATTGGGGAAAGGTCTTAGCGAGAGTGTTAAGTCTTGCCGACCTTTCGGTGCTCGATGTAGCTTAAAGATCTCAGAGTAAAGTCTCAGCGAAGGACGATAGTCTTGGTGACTGCTGATGGATTCGGTATAACATAAGATATCTCGGTGTAGCCTCTTGGTGAGTGGTAAGTCTTGTCGATAGGAATGTTGAGATCGTTGTGACTTTGAATATCGGTATGTGGTCTCATCGAAGAGTGATAGTCTTGTCAAATGGAGAACTCACAGCTGTGTGACTTTGAGGCTTCGGTATGACGTCTCAGCGAAAGCGATATGTCTTGGCGACATGGCGAAAGCTGAGCGATAGCTCTCTGGACTCGATGTGACATCTTGGCGATAGGATGGAGTCTTGGTGATATCGAGTGTTTACTGTGTTGGCATTGGGGAGACACGTTCAGTGTCTCACCGATATGACAACACAGCTTGAAGCCGTTTGACCGAGTGAGACTTTTCGATGTGGCATCTCATGGATGAATAGGAGGAGCCGAATGTGAACCGCTAGCAGTTGGTTCATTGTGACAGTTCTGTGAGGAAGTTCGACAGACATGGAACAACATGAATATAGGTTGAAGTTGCAGTTGTTCGTGGGTTCGATGGTTGGTTCTATCAACAGTTGTTGTATTAGTTCGAATTGTATCAGTGAATGAATTCTATTATGTGAAGACTGTAACTTGAAGGTTCCTGTACAAGATTGTTCATGGTGAATGTTGTTATAAATAGACACCAGAAAGATAAGTCTGACATTTGTATGTAATCTCCATTACTATAATACAAAGTGATTTCTCTTGGTGTGGTGGGTTTTTCTCCCGTAAGGGTTTTCCCACATATATCTGGTGTTCATGTGTGATTGTCAAATACTCTGTTTCTGCTATCTACTTCATAGTGCATCTTAATTGAATTGTAATTGAAAAATTTAAAAGTATATCTACATTCTTTCCTGAGGTTTTGACGGTAGGAGAGTTGTTTCCGCATCTAGCTTTCCTTACACAAATAAGGCCAATTTTTTTTTACTAAGGTTTTAGGAATTCTCCAAGCCTTTTTCTAACACTGTGAAATTTTTTTATAGCTCAAGAGAACACTTTGAATGAAATAATGCTTCAAAATAATTCCTAAATGTGGTTCCTTTAAAGGTATCTAATTCTCAATATATTATTTGTGACTAGTTTCTTGCTAAAGAGGACATTTTTGACATTCTTTTCACCATGGACAATAATAAAGATCCCTGTATTGATGCTTTTCTTATGAATTCTATAACTTATCCTC